>WBMY01015958.1:387726-580969 GCA_013397315.1 Donacobius atricapilla
GGGCCAGCGGCGGGCAGCGCCGACCGGCCCCACCCCGATGGCGCTCGGGCCCAGGTGGGTCCCGGCGCACGTCGAGGCGTCTCGGAGCAGGCCGGGCAGCCCGGAGGTGCGGAAGGTCAGAGGCCTGCCCGGGAGTTGGGGAAGGCAGCGGGCGCTGAGGCGGCCCTGCCTGCGCTCCATGAAAGGTCTGCGGTGCCCCGTGCAGGGCACAGGAGCGCCCTGCGCTGAGGGCCGCCCGGGCCGGTACTCACAGTGGGCGCGCAGAGCCCGGCCTTCACATCCGCCCCAGGGAGGAAACACGCTCCGCGCAGCAGGGCCGCGGGACGAACGCGGTGCAGGCTCTGAAATTGTGCCTTTCGCATGCTCCCACTTCCACAAGCTGTTACAGCCACCCACACGCGTTAGATTTATGCACACCTTTGAGGCTTTAATTAATGATACACACTGTGCAGAGAGAAAAAACGCTCCACAAGGTTTGTGTCATGCAGCAAATACATGCGGGCATCAAACAGTCACCAAATCCGACATTTTATATTCCGTAGGCAGTATTTCGTAAAATCCTTGTGGGACAGAAAACTAAGGATGAATGACCAGAAAAATATTTTTAAAAACCTAACATCACGCCGATGTAGTTTGGTCATTTTTCAGAGGAGTGAGGAACTCGGAGAAGTCAAATGAAATTCTACAGCCTTGGAGTCCAGAATGGTTTCACAACACATGCTCATACTCAAACGACTGTGTGAGGCTTTGCAAGTCCCAAATGTAGGACTAATTAAAAGGCTGATTTCACTGCACAGAAGAGATTAAAGTTGCCTCAACACCTCTAGGTTCTTTTCTTACTTTTATATTTACTTTACCCGATGCAAAATCACCGCCTCACAATAAGAAGATGCAAAACTATGGTTTTGTTTAGTGATCCTTTGAGTAAATCTGGTCTTTGCCTTATTCCTACTGATGTGTTGGAACTTTCAGGCATTACTTCTGAAGCACAAACATACTGTGAACGTATTCTCTAAAGCCAATATACAACTGGTGCTGCTGAAGAAAGTGGAAGTAAAACCAATGGGGCCTTGCAATGAGAAGTACAAGCTCCATTGGGAATATGGTTGGGGTTTGTGCTGTGTTTCAGACAAGGCTTACAAACTGATCTGTATCTCACCATCTGACTCAGCCACCGAAGAGCCACTGAAAAACAGGCTACAAACTTTAAATTTGTAATCTGACTACAAAAAATGAGGAGATTGTTCTCCTGAGAGTATTCTTGATCAGAGTTACTAAACAGCTCATTTAATCTCTAAGAGTAAAATGGATAACTAAACCTGTTTGAGTTTGCATGGTCTTACTTGGTGACTGATCTGTTAGACAAAGAGGAAACACTACTGTGAGAGCTTGAAACAGCAAGGCTCTGAGAAGTTATTTACAACATAAAGGGTTGTCCTGAGAACCAGAAAAATGAAGAAAAAGGCCAGAGTAAGGAAGTAACACCAAGAAACTATTAGGAAATAGTTTCTATTCTGATACAAAGTTAGAGGAATTGAAATTAAATTAAATCTGTTTCCAACATAAAGCCTGGGCTACCTAAGTCCCTTATATAGTAAAGTAGAGAATTTTGCAGTCTAATGGTAGTAATTGGATGTCATTTGAAAGCTCTTACACACCTTACACGCTCTGGGCTACCTTCATATTTCTAGCTGTATTTCCAGTCTTTGTAGAAACCCCACACAGGGTAATCCAAGCCACTGCAGATTCATGGTCATGAGGCAATTTCCCATGTGTAACAGAGGGTAAATTAGACTCATTTATGTGCTGGCCATCCTATGTTGGATACCAGCAGAAGTCTGTAAGTGAAGCCTTTTACTAGGATGAGGATGGAAAACCAACCTCGTTGTGTTCAAGAACAGCAGAGATGTGTCAGTTTTACTGCCCCAACATACTTCAGATACTTTCAAAATTTGACACCCTGTATCTTAATAAGCTTGGCAGTTACCACGTTAAGCTTTGCTCTTTCCATTTGCATTTAGCTCACCTCAAATATGCAAGTACCATGGCAGAGCAAATAAAAGCCAAATCCCATCTGTGTTTGGCAGTAGGTATGTTTCATTCTCAGAGGGTGGAATTTAACAGGCATTTCATGCTTTTTGTGAAATTATATTACTGATAGCTGCCATCTCCCTTCACACAAAAAAAAATCCCCAAAACCAAAACACCAACCACACAAATCCTTTCACAAAAAAAGTAACCCACAAAACACTCCAGTCTGGCATTTGTCTTCATGAGAACAGCAGTGCGAGGTAAGCAGCCATCTTCAAATTGTAGATTTTCTACCTTAAAAAATCTTGAGGACAGTCAAAGTGAATCCTACAGCTTCCCATTACTGCTCTCCCCTGAACCCCCCCAAGAGAAACCATCACCTTTGCTGTTTATAATAAAGTCAGAAAGCCCTGAAAAACACAGCTCAAATGCATCAAAGGTGGCTATAAAATAGAGAAAAGCATAATAGCGGAAGGAACACAGAAGAGGAACGGAGCAGTGATTTGGATACATCTTATCTTAATACACCCTGGACCCCTCTCAGTTCTCTTTCTGAGATTCTGTGCCAGGACCTGTGAGGGGCAAACAATACAGAATTTTCCAGATGACCTGCAGCCTAGTACAGAGCCTTTCCAAACCATTAAAACGTTTAAACTGTTTCAGTTTCTTCCAAAAGAAAAGGGAGGCAATGCAGTAGGAAAACAGGTGGTTTCCCATGTAGCAGATACTCTTGGGGCTGGTGAAGACAGTCACATCCTTCCAGAAACTGTCAGGAAGGTTTCTCAGAGCTGCCTCATGGACAAAACATAGCATTTGACAGTAATAGAAGCATAACTGAACGCTACAGGTTTTAAAGGCTAGGTATCCTTTATATCAAGTATGTGAAATAGCACCATATACACCCTTGCTGCAGTCCTTTTCCCACAAAAAGGGAATAAGCTTATAATCCATTGCCCTGTTTCCCTGTGAAGCACTATCCATGAAGCAAACGTAGCTCACAGGAAAGCTCTCCCCATTCCTCGTGCCTAAACTGCTCTCCTCACAACTGTGAAGGTTTCTCAGTCCACTCCTTCTCCTCTGCCTCTTCCCTGTTCTTCTGCATCTCTGCCTAGTTGATATTTGCCTTCCAAGTTCTCAGCTTCCTGTAGCACTTCCTTGCCTCTTGTCCAGGTGGGAAGGGATGGGCGTGAAGAGGATGTCCTGCTGCACTCACAGCTGCTGCGGTGCTTTCATGTTAGCACCTCGTACAATACTAAACATTTTGGTGCTTTTTGCTTTTTGTTTGCCAAAAGTCACCATGCTCCTGTTGCCGTCTTCAAATGTCACAGGCACACACGGGTGAGAACACACAGGCCCTTGCCATTTTGATTCACTGGGGTGAGAACTTCCCCCTTGCTATTTGTACAGCAAAGGTGAGGGGAGCGTAAAGAGACCATGAAGTAACTAATCACCATATTTTAGTCAACTTCTCCTAAAACAGTGACTTGGACTTTAGTATTGCCGTTAACATGCTGGAGGAAGGGCAGCAGCACCAGCCCCAGCTGCAGCACAGGACTGGGCAAGAACAGCAGGGTTGTACTGAGAGCTGCAATGGCTGCACAGGGCAGACATGGTGGGTGTACCCAGGCTGGATGCCAGGTGCCCACCAAAGCCACTCTGCCACTGCCCTCCTCAGCTAGGCAGGGGAGGGAAAATATAACAAAAGGCTCATGGGTCAAGAAAAAGGCAGGGAAAGATCTGTCACCAAATACTGTCACAGGCAAAACAGAATTGACTTGGGAAGATCAGTTAAATTTATTACCAACCAAGTCAGAGTAGGATAATGAGAAATAAAACTAAAATCTTGAAACACCTTCCCCGCATCCTCCCTTTTCCCAGGCTTAACCTTGCTCCCAGTTTTCTCTGTCTCCTTCCCCCTCTCACATATTCCTCTCTCCAGCTGCAGTTTGGCAGTTTTCTTCTTCCCTTTCTTATATCTGACCACCATCGCTATTGGGCTTGGCCTTGGCCAGGGGTGGGTCCATCTAGGAGCCAAGTGGCACTGGCTGTATGGGACAAAAGGGAAGCTTCTGGCAGCCTCTCACAGAAGCCAATCCTGCCACCAAAACCTTGCCATGCAAACCATACAGTAGAAAGTACAGGGGCAGGGAAAGAGGGGAGATCTGCAACCCGGTGTACAGCAAAGTATAATTTCTGTCAAGGATATGGCTTTTCTTAGTGAGGTATTTCCAATGGATAATGTACTGCTAATTTCTGACCCTGAACCCTGAGAAGAAGGAGTGAAAGGCACACAAACAGGATCTTTATACAGCTTTGGATCATAACTTTCAGTAGTTACCTCCTCATCTGTGGATGATGCTAAACCCTGCTGGGCAGACCAAATGAATGCTTATATGAGTGCAGCAAAGGGCCAGTTCTCCATGATTTAAAAAATAAAAGTTCCCTGGATCATGGCATTACTGAATCAGGCCCAGACAGCAGAAAAAGTTGTGCTACTCCACCTTCTCTCTGGCCTGCACACCCATCTGTTGCAATCATGTGAGAGGCAGCATCGTCCCTGCAATGCCAGAGCCTCTGGAAAGACTTGTTTTACTCGATGAACCAACAGCAGTCATTCACCTATGGCTTAATTTCAGTGGTTTTCTGTGCAGCTTTTTTCCCTAGGTGATCAGCCAGTAAGTCTGCTGGAAAAACCTGTGGGTGAAATACTAGTGGGAAAGCACAGAGTAGCTTTCACCTTGCTATAATCATCAAGGTCAGAACTTTATTCTGCTATGCAGCATATGCCTTTCCAGCTCTGCTGAGAAACCACCTGTGCTGTTTCCCACTGAAGATTTTAGATGTGCCGACATGTTTCAGGAGAAAAAAACACAAAGGCATTTGCAGTGAGGATGCAGCCTCACTGTAAAATCCACAGGGAAAGTCTAGGTTCCTCCATTCTTTGAAAAAAGAAGTTCCCATTGTTGTATAAGGAATAAAAGGGTGCTGTCTCTCTCAGATACCTGAGATCTCTCACAGCCCTGTAGGATGACCAGACTGGATACCAACCTATCCTTCTTCCTGAATCTTGTAGGATTCCTTTTAAGTTCTCTCTGCCTCACGTTATTGTTGAATTTCTGTCTTTATAGCAACAGCCCTTAAGGAAAGCTACCAAAGTGCATCAACATAGTGCTTGTTGAGGAAGTAAAAACATGGGAACTCATCAAGAAATTGGTTCTTATAACATGCTCATTGGTGCAGCTGTCATTGTCCTATTCTATTCCTCCTCCAGCAATAGGGGAGCAGCCATTTCTGTTCCTTATTTCGTTACTTTGCTTCCTTCATCTTTTAAAAAGGGCAGGTATGTGACCTCCTTTGTCCTCTTAGTTTTGATTATTGGGTTTGCATGTGGCTGTCGCAGGCAGATACTGTAACATTACCTTGAGTTTATAAGAGTTTTGTTTTCACCTTTGTATTTCCCAAGTACTTGCTTCTACTTTTTAGAAAGAGGTCGGTAACTAAGCCCTTCTATAGTAGTTGCAAACTATTAAAACCCAGCAATATCAGGTCAACAAATCTGTTGGTGCACTGGAACCAGGATGTGTGACCATTGAGGATTGTAAGCAACGCTACAAAGGATAGCAACATCAACTACAATTGGAGAAGAAAAGCCACAGAGAATTAAAACTCGTGTAACTAATGAGGTCTGGATGGACGTGTCCCTGAATGTCATGACAGAATTAATGTACTAGCTAGCAAATTAAGCTCATAAAATGAAAATTGAAAAAAAAAATTAAATGAAGATTCCCTCACGGGAATGTAGGAGGCAACAAAATATCAGTTAGTGACTTCATTAGTTTCCTGCCAGAATACAGCCCTGAACAAATTACTTTCACCTTTACTCAGACTACAATGCAGCACCACAAAGAAAACTGCAAAGTCTGTTGCACAAGACCCTGGTATGTCCAGGGCTTTACACTGTGCCAGTTTTGCAAACCCGTTCACACTTAAGGATCCCCGCATGTGATGCAAGCACGTCCCGTGAAATGAGCAAAGATCACACCACAGCATGAAACAGAGGGCCTGTTAATGAGTGGTGGCAGAGTACACTCAGAAAAGTAGCTAATGATAACAAAAGGCTGAAAACATCTGTGCATTGCCTGGTTCTTTAGACAAGTCATGGAAATGACTCATTACTGGATCAGCCACATGTAAGGGCAACAGAGCAGGCAGTGCATTTACTGTCCAAAACCACATTATTATTCTAATAATACACTGGCCTGCAGGCAGCCTCCTTATGCTAGACTTCTCTGTTGGATCTGTGACCTTGAAATTCTGAGATAAATGTTTATTGTGCAGCACAGTCTCTTTTTTTTGGTATACATTTCAAAGAAATTAGAGAATTATTGATGTAAGTGTTTAGGGTCAAACTAAGATGCTTTGACTACATCAAAATGTTCCCCCAGTGGTTTTTATAAAGAATAAGCCTTGTACCATGGCTTGGGGAAAACAAAACAAAATTCCCCTCTTATCTTTTAGTGATGATACCAAGTGGCTTGAAGAACATGCCAGTGTCTACTTGGTGCTTTTTTTGTGCCTTTCAGATATAGATACTTAAGCATACTTGAAAGCTCATCTCAATCAAAATACCTTTGCTGATCAGCTGTCAAGCAAACAAACAGCAGAAAAGAACTACAGCTCATCCAAAAAGGAAAAAAAATCATTCCATGCTCTACTTGAGCTCGATTCCAAGCAGTCTTCATCAGCCCAGTATGACATCTTCCAATGTAAAGTGTAAGAAATTTTGCTCCTTAAATGCTTTGTCAGTTTTGCAGAGAGCTGTTTTGTGGCTGATAGTGCTTCCTGTCCTAGTCAGCTCCCAGACTCTAATTTTCAACACAGGTCCCCAAAAAAGGAGAAAAAAAAGTATTTAGGTCTTTTGGCTTAATTTTCCATTTTCTCCCCACCACTAAATGCAAGACTGGGCAAGGCTTGTGTAATCATACAGGCACTGCTAAGTGGTTTCATCTTTGTATGAAATAGTCACTTTGGTCATTATCAGCTTGGACCAGATTCAGTCATGATGCAGAGTAAAAAAATAAGATCAGAATCTTTCTCAAATCACTGAATTATCCACCAACAGTTTTCAGTAGCTAAGGCAGGAAAAAATAGCGGAAAGAACATTGATCACAGTTCTGCATATTTATTGTATGTATGTCATCATGTACAAATATTGAATGTTCCTCAATGACTTGAAGGTTCAATTAAGCAGAAAAGATGTTTTAAAGCAGTAATAGCTCTCTGCTGGACTCCAGTGACACCTACTGGCAAACAAAGAAGTTCCCAAACATTTCTTGAAAAAGCAGCAGCATTAATTTATGCACTTGCCCTTAGGATCCCTAATAATTTTTTTGGCAATTCAGGCTATGAACCACACTACAATCAAGTGTTAGAGTTAATGAAACAGTGTATTTCTTTTTCAAACCTGGATTTTGACTTCATCTGATTATTAACTATTTGAAACTGTATTTTTATCACTCCGAAGGTATGGTCAAGTCATACATTTTGCTACTGGCAGCTGTAGATTAAGATAGGCCAGTGGATTTTTGGCTTGCTTGAGTACACTGGGACATATTTCCAATTTTACTGTTAGTGATTTCATTAATATAACTCTAGTCAATAAGTGAATAATCTCATATATCTCCATTTGCTTTCAGGTGTGTTCCTTTTAGCACTGATTCCAGAAGTAAAGATCTCATGAGTAGAACAACTGGCTGAACTCATGGCTTTACTTCTGACACCCCCTTGCTGTTTGTAGTGCTGAACTGTTTTGCCACAGCTGCATTAGTCTAGCAGGCCATACAGATATTCCTGAATGTCATTTCAGCCAGCACTTATAAGAGAATAAATACCAAGAAACTCCCTAAGGGACAGCTGTGGGACCAGAATTTCAATAAAGCCTCCCCTGATGCAAGGCTTTACCCACAGAAAATGGATGCAATATGCATGGTGTACACTGAGAGACACCTCTGTTGCCAGTTGGGACAAAACAGGAGCAACAGAGCAAGGAAAAGCAGTACGTCAGCTCTGGGCACCAGACTCATCTCTTCCCCTTCTTCTCATCTTATCCCTTTCTACATTGGGATCCATTGTGCAAACTAGTTCAGTGTATGGACATGAATATTTCTGTTTGAGACAATCTGTGACTGAGGGATTCCTTCTGTGATTGACAGGGAAATAACACATACAGGGTTTTCAAACCACAGTCTTGCCAAACAGCTGGCCATAAACATCACTGATAGAGCTCTAGCCATCCCCACTGCATTAGGAAAATTTGCCCTTACTACCTCTGGCAAGCTTAAAAATTATCTTAGTTTCATCTCTAACACTGAGATCCTTTCAGATATGGCTGAACAAAGCCAAGAAGTTTTTACGTCTTTGTCCTACATATCCTTCCTTTGAGGAACTGAAGCTTCCTGTCCAAAAGTCTATTTTGGTTAAGTGTGACAGTCTCCAGTGCAAACTGCCCCAGGAAAACAAAAATGCTCTGTTATGGAGTGATGAGGCCACCTGGAAATGAACACCCACCACCATAAATCA
Source organism: Donacobius atricapilla (assembly GCA_013397315.1). Lineage (NCBI taxonomy): Eukaryota > Metazoa > Chordata > Aves > Passeriformes > Mimidae > Donacobius > Donacobius atricapilla. Next base: position 396,337 of record WBMY01015958.1, read on the forward strand.
GTACAGCTCTCAAAGTATCAACCCAGGCATCTCAGAACAGAGAATGCACAGAATTTTTTTTTGTTAGTACCAAAGTTTAAGTTGAAAAATCACTCCTGACAGAACACATCAGCTAGATTTGCACAGGCAGGAATACTGTTACAGGTTACTGGAAAACAGACAGACAGGACCAAGGTACTTTGGTTTTATGGTAGAATACTTGCCAATTCAATCCTGTTCCCAGTACTCAATAACAAAACTTTTAAGCTGGACTATAAAGACAACAGTTTCTAAAACAACTCAAGAAACGTTTTTAGAAGTCAGGCTACAAATCAGCTAAGCAATAGTTCAATATCAGTTTTACAAACACATCCATAATAATGGCTTTACAAACCTTTAAACATAATTAGAATAGGAAGATATTAGAGAAATTGCAGTATGTTGCAACTTCAAGATCTGCGCAAAGAATGTTGGTTTGTTGTTTTGTTTTTGTTTTTTTTTTTAAACATGATGCATTAAACTTTATCAGAGCAGAACTATACATGATCCCATGGAAATCAGATGTCCAGATGTTACTCCTTGGCACTCTGCATTTGGCCTCTGGGTTAACGAGAACTTCTGTGAAGTGCACAGTGCTGACAAATAGGAAGCTATCATAGTGATGAACAAATGCATATAAAGGATTTATAAAGAAAGAACCATCCCATAAAAATCAGACTTTGTACCTTGACTAAACAGAGATTCACATAATTATTATACCAAAATTGAAGCTTCTCATAAATTAGATGTTAATTTCTCCACATGTGGAACAAAAAAAAAATTAAATTGAAGAAAATCCATCCAGTCCTTTGTCAAAGATAAGTGGAAAGCTTTCCTTGGCAAATGAGGGAAGCTAAGTAACCTGTTTCCAAGTTTTCCTTCAAACCCAGTAGTTTAAATTTCTGCTTATTAAAAAAAAGACAAGCTCAAAGCTATCTTTTATGTGAACAGATGCTGTGCTGTCTTCTTGAAGCTGCAGGCTTAGAGGCAGATTTTTCGTGCAGCTGCAGAATGAAGTCAACAAGCCCACTCTGTTCCAGGGCTGCTATTCAGAACCTTTTGGGCAGCAATGAAAGAAGATCACATCAATTTCATGCTGGTTTTGCCGCTCTACAAAGATATGAGCAGCAGACAGAATCATGCCTAAATTGCAGGGGAAAAAATGTGTCAAACCCCCCAGGAAAACAAGGTATGGAAGATTTAATCAAGTATAACTCTTATGAATGCCTCTTTTACGTCAGGGTACTTTGGTGGCATGGCACTGTTTCTGTAGCAGCCCCTACTCTGGCTGAGTTACAGACACTGAGCTCCACATGCAATTAAGAACTGTGAGTAGGGCCCCTGGATCTCAGGTAGAAGAGATTTGGCAGACATTGGCCTCTGTCCCCATCAGCAGCATTTCCCTTGAGGCCCATGTAGGTTCTCAGCATTGTGTTCTGCATCTGACATTACTCCTGAACTACAATCCAGCACACTTGCATTACAATATTAATTTAATCGTAATAACAAGAGCAATTCCAGCTGCAGGTACAGGAAAACCTCTGCAGGCAGGGAAACAAGGTGCCCAGAAAGACTGCAGTTCCCATTCTCTAGAGTTTCCAAACCTACCTAGATAAAACCCTGAACAATTTGGTCTGACCTTAGAGCTGACCCTGTTTTGAGCAACAGGCAAGATGAGAGACCTCCTGAGGTCCCTTCTCAGCAGGACTATTTTACAATTCTATCATAAATTTCATATGCAAGTAAGTGCCAAGTGATTCATATGCTTTTTCGAATGGACATTATACATACACACACATTAATTCCTACACATTAAAACACTTTAACTTCAGCTCTCTAATATTAAGAGCCTAAACTAAAGCCCACAGAATACCTTATTCTGTGTAACACTGATGCTGTAGGTTAGGATGCTGCAGTGCATGGTTAGAAAATACAAGTTTCAGCACGCACTGAGTTGTTCAGATCAATAGAATAAGTGTGCAGGTTAGACATTGTTTTTGCAGTATTCCAGTGGAGAGGATATAGGGAGTTAGTAGCAATTTGGAGGTGCATGGATTGCCTTTGTTCTGTCACTAGTTAATAGCAAGCCCCAGCATTTAGGGGTTAAGAGTATTGGAAGGAAAGCTTTGTAAAAAGCAGTTCACTGAATAGATATCAATGACCATAATCAGAGTTAACTGCGCTGAGATATGAACTTACAAAATTAGGTAAAAGTAGAGGCACAACAGAGCTGGAAAGGAAGGTGTTGCAATAGAGTCTGCCAAAACCCAGTGACTGAGCTTTGCCATATCCTTGTCTTTAAGGATGCTCAGCAACCTCAACCAAGTACATCCATATTATATTAAACTTTTGTCCTGTTTATTTCTACTAGTTTGCCATCTTTCCTGCTGAACTCCAGGAATCAAATCTGTATTTTTTTTCCCCAGCATAAGGAAGTTATGTTAAGCATGTCTGCTAGCAGCATTGATTCATCCAAAGTGCCCTCAGATTGGTAACTTGGATATTAAAAGAACAGAACTTCAAAATTCATGTGGATGGAGTGCTGAAGGGTAAGCTCTGATCTGCTCCAGGCCACACTTATGTCTTTCCTTGATGACAGGCAAAATTTGGTCTGTTTCCAACTAGAAAGTGTTTCCCCTGACCAAAGTAGCAGCTCTGCTAACTCAGGAGCCACAGGCCTCAGTTGTACTGCAGGTATTTGTTGACTGAGCCTGCACACTCCAACTACCTCTTCATCAGGTAGAGGACTGGGAAAGGCAGAACTGCCAGAATGTCCCTCCTGCTGGTACCCAGTGTGGGCAGATGGGAGCAAACTGGTGTGGCTGCAGCAAACCTGGTCTTGTATCCCTCTGCAGGAGACACTTGAGAAGGTGCAAGACAAGTACAGATCTCCTCCCTCTCCGCTCATGTTTCATGGTACTTCGACATGTTACAAACAACGTTTACCATTCTGCTTGTTGGCAAGTTATGACTCAGGAGACTTAGCACATTTCTTCCTAGAGTATCAGATCATTCCACTGACAAAGTAAGCAGCCAGTCTCCCAGGAAACAGATTTATTCCACAAGATGTTGAAGAGAACAGCTTTGTACTTCTATCACCAGCTACTCATTTGTTCAAATACTTGGTTACATGTTTCTGCTGACAATTAACATGCCCCGCTGATCCAGACCCCAACTCATCTTTCTCATTAGACCCTGACACAACTCAGCACTACAGACTTGCCTCCCAATGGCTGTGGCTGCCACTGGGTCTTCTCTGCTCTTCCTGCACATGTCCTGTGGGATTGGTGAGGCCACTTTCCACACCTGCCTTGCTGTCATCCCCAGCTTCTCGCTCACTATGTTGCAGAACAGCCTATTAGTACTGCTCCCTGACAGCAGTCTCTCTTTTGAACAAAACAGGAAGCTTAAATTTAGCCTAAAATAAAACCAAACACCAGTTTGGAAATAAATAAGGTGAACTGGAAGAGTCCTTGAAGAAAGCAGTTCCCTCTCCCAGGCGCTTCTCCAAGCTCCATTAAGAAAGCATAAAATACAAGCTCTCATATACCTTAGGTACAGAACAATTCGGACAACTGGCCCCTAAAAGCAACACTTCAGAAAACATAAGATCAAGCTTCTCTGCAGCTTTCTTTACACATCTCCTGGCTGGAAACCTGCTGAATGCCCCTAGTCCCTTATAGAATGAGTCAGATTCAGTAATCAGTAGGAAACAGAATTAGCAGTGAAGGCAAAGATACTCATGCAGTGCAATTTACAACAAGGCATCTGTCTGTGCATGAATTAGTATTTTCCTTAATTATCTGTAATAGGAAATCCCAGGATTCTCAGCTGGCCCTGTCAGTCATTATTAACTACAGACTTGGAAAATGATACAAAAATAGAAAGGAAATTGAATCCTGCAGAGGCTGCAGTAGCACTTTACAAGGAATGCAAATAGAACTTCACTGGGAACAGTTTCACTATTGGCATGGTTGGTCCCATTCCACTGCTGAGTTTGCCAACACATCACACAACACAATACAAAGTGACATTTAGTTAACTTGCAGCTCTCACATAGTGCAAAGAGACTCCCAGAGATAGAAACACTATTGAAAGCAGCAAATCCAGAATAACATGTAACAGCTATCCATCTATGCTCACCTTTCAGTGTGCAATGGTTTGACTTTTCAAAATTCTGACAATTTGACCATAAAGGTGATATGGTCCTGCAAAGAACTGTGTAAGGCATACTCCTGATTTTGCTTGGTTGAGGAAATTGTGTAGCTGCTGTACTTTAACAACAGGAGATCTATTGTTCTTTCTGTCAGACCTGGCTGGCTAATAGCCAGTCACTTGCTACAAAAGCTGTAACCTGCACCCAGCAAGCAGGGACTCGGCCTGGGGTAGGATTGCCACTCTGATATTAGGTGGTCTCACTTAAAGGCTTCAGAGAACCGTTGGCACAGACACTCGTCAGACTGCATGACAAAGTCCATCTGCAGTCACACAGGTTCAAGGGCACCAGTTATCAAATACAGCAACTACAGACATGGTCTGCACACTTCCAGGTCAGCCAGGCATACTCACCTCAGCCAGGCAGCAGCTACAGAAGACAGGACACAGCATTTGGCCAAGCACCAGTCCTCCTGCACAGTCACAGCTGTGACCATCCTGGAGACAGGGAGTGAAAACTGGCAAACCACACACTTCTCCATCACTCTTACACAAAAAGAAAGCATGCAGTCTTTGCCATCACCATTCTTCATTCAGTCTGCTTCATCTGCTCACTGTGCCTCTGACATTCCGCATCCATCTCTCTTTACCACATTTGTTCTCTTCCTTCCCTAATTCCCCTGTATTTTCCCCCTTGGCTTCTCTGACACGTTTAAGAGCAGAACGGATGGAACACAAAGGCACTCATGCTATGTCTCCATCACTGTATTTAGCTTTGATCCAGCTAGATACAACTGTGCTCTTTGGCTAAATCAACAGAAAGTTTAGGTTTTTCTAAGGCACGGGGCTTCAGTTTCTTTGAAGGGAAGCAAGCACAAATATGAATGAATAAATAAACTAGACTAAAGGCTTTGTTAGTCCTCACAGGCAAATCCCCAGCAGCAGAACACTGGCCCAGTGCACAGCACCACACACCATCAGATTTCTTTGCTTCATACAAGCCAGTAATTCACATCAGAGTTACACTTTCTTAACAGCTAACAATCCTCAGGGATTCATCACCAGATAACTGTAACTTACTCAAACATTACTTTATACTTAACAACAAAAAAAAAATTATAACAATACATTCCTATGTTAATCCAAAAATGTTTTTTTTTTTCACCTCCAGAAGACTCCCACAAATATTTGATTTCTCTTTCAGGAGAGGAGTTCACTTAAGTAATTATGTTCCAAAAGAGAGCACAGTTAATCTTCTTGTAGAGAACTGCATTTACAGTCAATTACTTATTAACAGTGCATTGTGTCATAGTGACTTTGAATATCTAAATCTACTGCTTGCTCCCAACCTTTTCTGTTATATAGTTTGTGGCTTGGAAAATGTCCATGTAGGTCCTGTCATAAACCCATAACAGCTCCAAATATCAGTGAGAATTATTTTTGTTGAGTAGGTTTGAATGGCTCTCCTTGTGACTCGAGTGTAGCTAAGAGCTACACTGTAAACAGGCCTTGATGTGCCAGAGTATTACCCCTTCCACTGTTTGCAAGTGTCTGTCCTTATCTAAAAACCTACATATACTTAATACGGACTTGATAGCTTACAATGCATCAGTAATTAAGGAGCATTTAAGACAGACATGAATCTAAAGGTTTTTCTACATACAAAAACTTTCTTCATTCAGATTAAAATAGCTATGAAAACAAGAGATCTGCTTTTAGCTTCAGTTTCCCTAAACACTTAAAAAACAAAGCTCCTAGCCAAAGTTAATAGCCAGCTTATCATTTCTTCCCAGGTATTTTATTGTTTATCCTTTATACTCCTTGGGAAAAAACTGCAACAGGGCAACCTAAAGTTGTATCAACCAGATAAAGAAGCTGCACCTCTCCTGCATATGAACTTTTTCCCTGTGAGAGCTGGACTGTTCCTTCTGATACAGTCATGACAGAGAATGAGACATTAATTCACACAGGGCATGGGGGACTGAAAGCATGAGAGAAGCCAGGTCCTGCTCTGCCAAGGGTTGTTGGTGTTGCACCAGGGACCATAGAAGCAGAATTTAAAGCTTTCTGAGAGCAGATAAAGAGAACACTCACAGACTGTGGCCCAAGGGAAACACCATAGCCTTTAAAGGGTTGAAGAAAGGCTCTAAGGAAGGTAGAGAGCAGCACAAACACTGAGTGCAAAGTAGTGTTCTTTGGGATACACCAGCCTGACATACTGGAAAGAATGGTGGTTTATGTTGAACGTGAATTCCTATGTCCATGGCTCCATGATAGATTACACATCATATAAAAAGCATACAGAACATTGTTTTTAAAAATCAGTGTTGTGGGGCAAAAGTGATTAAGAACAAACCACAGACAACTTGTAAGAAGGCAGCTGTGAAAACTGCAGAAATAAAAGGGGGGGAGAAAAGGAAAGTAATTTTCCTGCCTAATGGCAGGGTCCTCCTTGACACTGATGGAAAAGAAACATACTTGAAATATTAGTCCTACACTGAAAACAGATTCTTATGTCTCACTAAGAGGATATAATTCTCCTTCCTTGTCTTTTCTAGAGTATCTGGTAGTCAGACAGGGTGAACTAAAACACTTTAAATATTGTCTCTAACAACAGCTATGATGATCAGCATTAGTATCTCTGATTGTTAAAAAATGGGTTCCCTATGTCATAAACAATTCTGCATAAGCATGCTGCTGAGGCAGCTTCTGCTGCCATAGTCCCCACCTGCCCAGGCTATACCTGCTGCAGCATCAGAGCCCTGCAGGCCACCAGGCAGTTATAACCAGGAGCTATAGTCCTACCTCCAGCTAGGTCCTTCCTCAGCAAATTCACACCCACAAACACACAATTTACTACTGACTTCCTCTTCAGTAATAGCCATAAGGCAGAAACACTTTCTTTCTTTCTATCCAGAATAACATAGCTTTCTGTGCAAGCAAGGACAGGGAGGCCTTCTAATCAAACCTGGGACTCAGGCAGCCTCTATTTTTGGTATGGACTTTCTGAATAGCTTTACATGACTCTTAATTCACATCCATTTCTGAGCTACGAAGAAGACATACTACTTTTTCCTTCCTACCTTTTTTGTTTTCTTCCATGTGGTTTTAGAGAAGGACAAACCCCCTTTCTTGATACTCTTAGAAGAGAAACATCTTGCCCCTTGCAATGTTTTACAGCTTCCCACTAAAAAGAGCTCCTTCTGTGGTAAGAAACGTTGCACTGGGGAAAAGAAAATGTTATTGCTTCCCTTTATGAGAAGAGCATCAGGCATAGCAGGCATTCCTCATAAACTGCAGTAGGATTGACTGATACGACTGTAGTGGTCACATTTGAGTTGCAGTTTGGCCCATGGTGCACCATAACAAATCTTTATCCTCTCACATTTTTAAGATAAGACAAAGTCAAAATACTCACTGACTAATCAGGTGCTATATAGATTATCCAATTGTTATTATATTCCTAGGATTCAACAGCAGAGGCTATGTCAAACACCAAAGAGAAAAAACAAACGCCAAAGTAGAAATCCTCACTAAAACAATTGCCTTGTATTTGCTTTCTGAAGCAGTAAAAGCAGCCAAAACCCCTCTGACTGCAGAACAGCTAGGAAGGAAATTACAAGTAATTTAAGAGGCACACCTAAAGAAGCCAAAATAGAGAGCTACCATCACTTATATTCAGCCTCCATCAGCTTCCCATACTCATTTCTGCTGTGCTTCATTTTCACTTCTCTAAACTAGCTCACTACTCAGGAAGGAAGAACCATACCTTAAAAATACAATATGACAACAGGTTACATAAATGACAAACTGTAGCCTAAAGAGGAATAGATGAGAAAAAGTAGAAAAACTTCTGTAAGCTGTAAAGCATTACTAGTAGTAGCATATATAAAACAAACAAAACAACACCATATCACATAGAACGATAGCCAGCAGAGCTACACAGCCTGAGACCTGAGTTTAAGTAGCACTCCGGGCCAATAGGCAGAGTGTGTGGGTGGGAGTCTCAGATGAGGTCAATTAGGGTCATTAAGGCCTTGTCACTCAGGGCTGACACATTTTCATTCAACTTAAGCACAAAAGAAAATGCAACACAATTCTTTGGAGAATACACAGCTAAGAAAACAATGTATTTGCACAGACCTAGGATATATTTGAGGAATTATAATGTCTCATACAGGTATCACAGGCCCCATTGCTCTTACAATTTAATTTTCAAGTGATTATTGGCACAGCTGGCTCTGCACATGACTTGTGCCTACACAGCATGTGATCACATTCCTCACAGCCTTGTGACAGCTCAAAACATTTTTCTTTGCCTATGCTCATTTGCATCAGTTTGGTTTACTGTTCTGAAAATGGCAGGAGCTCCACACTATTGGCATTGAATCAGTGTGGCCAGTTCTCTTTCCCTTCCAACTGCTATTTAAAATAATATCCCAAAGTGCCTTGCAGAACACGCTACATGTGTACCTTCCCAACACCAGGGATTTTTGTGTACCTAACGTCAGGAAATCCCAGAGTACAAGGTGATACAGAGTCTTGATTATTATCCCTGGCTATTTTCCTTTATTTTTATTCTTTTTAGTGTCCTATACCATATGCTATTTTGTCACGTAGAGAAACTAAAAGTGATAAAAGAAGGCATGGAAGAAAGTGCAGCAGTACAATTAGAACAGTTAACATTACTGAAAAGTACTGCTCAACAGCAGCAACTTGCTGGGAAGAAGTGTTGTAGTGACATCTCCATTCTGTTTCCACAACCCAAACTATCACCTTTGCATGGTCCTTATTGTATGGTGTTGACGTGTCCTCTGTTCTCTCCTTGATTCAGAGCATTCATTTGCTCTGTTGATAAAATGAAGGGGAAGCATGAACAGCCTCGTGTCTACCTGATCTGACAGCTTGTTAAAGTCCAAGTTATGGAGGGCAACAGAGAGGCTGAAAATCACTTGAGTATAATTCACATCAGGAACTTAAAGAGCAACCATAGTGAATTTAATGCAGCATAAGAAACAGTTGGGGATGTAATTTAAGCTTGTGTGATCGCACTGTAATCTTAAAAGCGATGCTTTCTTTTTAACTTTTTACCTTGGTGAGTATGGCAAGAAAAGGTAAAAAAAGAACCGTAAGTGTTAGCAAAGCAGCTGCTTTCAGGGGAGCAAGTGTTTTCAAACTCTCAGAACCCGGTGTGAACTAACTAGCCCTAATTTCCTTGCCTAGCCTCACCTGCTGCCTCCACCCAGCCCTCCTGATGAGGAGCTCTATTTAGCTCCGCCCTGGATGCTCCCTTTCTTTTTCTCTGTAGGAATGCTGCTGGGCTGTGGCTCTAGCCCTGCTGTCTGTGTCTTTTTTTGGTCTTTGGCTCTTTCACCTGGCTGTAGAACTGCTCCCCGAGATGCCTTGCCCTTATTACGCTTGGCAAGTCATATCCTAAAGTAATTTCCTGACTTTGTCCATGGCAGTGTGCCTAAGGATTTGGACTCTCAGCTGCTCTCTCTTGGCCTGGCAGCTTCTCAGGTAAAGTGGGCCTGGACCTGGCTGGTGGAGGTCTCCCTGCTCGGGCTGCTGTGTCTGGTTTCCAGTGCTGGCCCCCAGTGTATAGGACTTTTTACACTGGTTTTACTTGCTGAAAATCATACTTTGGGTGTTTCTTCTGTTATGTTTGTAAATGAGTGGTTCTAACTTGATAAGGCTTTTATGAATGGGCTTAATTCAATTATACTTCTATGGGTAATCCCTGTCTAAAATCATTTCACATGAAAAGACCTTCATCCTGTGATCCTTCCTCCTAAGGAACTTTGAAAACTAGTTCAGACTATTGTAGTCAGCTTTTTTTAGACTAAGTCAGTTTTCATTTAAATCCTCATATTCAATTCTTTTAATAATATATTAGCAGAGCATTCTTCTATTTATATCTGTGAAGCTCTCATTGATGTTAGAAGTCACTATTGTATAAACTGTAGTGATTCTTATATACAACACAAATTGGTGTTAATCCTTTCTCTAGAGATAAAATACTAATTCTGTAAGAGCTTAAAGCAAGGGTGTTTGATATTAAGTGATAAGTAAATAAACAATTTCATCCTTCCTGGTATGCACCAAACCAAAATTTTCAGCATTCCCTGTGATCCTTCAACTTCCCAAGACTGGGAGAAGTAAGCTTTTACAGAATTAGTTAACAACCCTGAGTTTCAGGGTTGAGTTGAATGTAACAGGGTTTCTGAAGTGTGTACATGTCTTTTCAATTTACATTTCTAAGTGGGAATCACTAATATGTGTTATCTTGTGTTGATTTATTACATGTAAAAACTGCTTCTGGTAATTGCAACTGAGAATTATTTCTACTATTGAGGCTAAAGTTACCCTTGCAATAAAGCCCTGTTTAGGAAAGGCTATTCATGTTAACTTAATTTTTCATAAATTGGTCTCTCTTGTATAGCTCTAGTCTTGTGACAGCACCCAAGGACACTTGACAGACTAATTGCTGCTGTCTTTGCTAATTAAAATTTGCCTATGAAATTGGACAATTCTGTAGTATGTTATGAGCAGGAATTTGATGTATATTGTGGGTTATAGCAATGATTCTCAGTCTTTCTCAGCCCCAGACTGTTCACTTCTGCAGCTCCCGGCTGAGGAACTTCCTTAGTGAGTTCCTCATGGGTGGTTCATGTTTCACATACCTCATGTTCCAGCTCCCTGATCATTAGTATCAGAATATTCAATCTTTTCTCCAATACCTATGAAGTTGTTTTCCTGATGCTTTTTCTCTTGCTGTAATCAACTTGATAAGCTGGCTAGAAAAATCATACAATATTTTTTCATAATACCTGATTTAGCGATCTACTTAGTGATTAACCAGAATCTAATAGATATATAATCTAACTGTATTCAAGAGCAGTAGACAAGTCAAGGTTTAATGTGCTTTTCAAGCACTGAGAATTATTTAGACCAAGTGGTAGTAGGGGAATAAAGTGGTGTACAGCTGAGACTATATCAAACATTACTACCAAAGCAGAAACAAGGGAGAGAAGTTTGAGAAACATGGACATCCATAGGCTCTGTTGAGGTAAAATACAAGTTCAACCAGAGAAGTTCGCTTTTCTCTATTTACAGAAAGCTCTTTTATGTCTTTTATCACAACTGATAACCAAGAAAGAGGTCCTTCTAAAGACTCCAGCTCTTTGCTAAAACACGATTTGCTCTATTATATCAGAAAGCCTTTCTTGGAGCTATCATTTCACTTAAAAAAAAAAGTAAGTTGTTTCCTATAATGTAGTAAATATACACTGGGTATCCTGCTGCAGAAGAGATGGAAAAAAGGTCCTATTGTTTTGTCATGTGATAAAATAGGTAGTAAGTAAAGGTATTGTGCCTTGTCAATGCTTTCACATAAAAAATCAATAGCTATTCAAATGAAACTCTACTCAAAGAAATCAAAATTAGCCCTTTTCCTTCATGCAGAGCAAGCTATTGCCCATCCCTTCTGTATAAGACACTGCTTGCTTAGACACAGCTGCCTCTGGCTGGAGCCTGTGTCTTATCTCAGAAGGTAGTTAATCTTTCTGTGATTGCATTTGCTGGGACAATGTAATCAAATGAAGGAAGAAAACCTTGTTTCATATTTTGGTGTTCAATAGACTGCATTAGATTGTAAAACAGATTCTAAAGTAGCTTGCCAAACTCACCTTAATGCTATTGTTTTAAAGAAAATACTCCCACCTTCCTTGTCTAGCTTCTGAAACCAGATTTATGCTGTTCTTGAACTAATGTACAAATAACCAGTCAACACTGATTTCATAAAACAGCTGTATCTGTAAAATAGTTTCTATATAGTGATATTCTGATAGTACAGGTCATGGACTTCCTTTGCACTGTTGATTATTTTTTAGAATAAGCATAGGCTTTTCCAGATTATGTTAATTCAACTAGTGAATTATATGCAGCAACACACAGTAGTGTGCCTTTCCTCTGGGCAGAGAAAAGCACATTTCCATGTTTTCATTTTCTCCTTAAGTAATGTCATTTTCCTCAAAGGAGGCTGCCTTCATCACCTAAAAAAAATGCCCCTAAGTCTGCACCAAATATTTGAGTGAAAGCTTTTTAAAGGTCTTGTTAAAAAGTCTGTGTATTTGTTAGCCTGCTTGGTGTGCAAAGAGCTCTTGGACACAGAATTAGAGTGGGACTGGCTGATGTGAAACTCAAGACTTGTTCCAAGCAATAACAACCCCATCTTAGTTTGCTGTAGGTACGGTTCCCTGTAAAGAAAAAGAGATTCCTTTTGTGCTTTCCCATTTTCCTACAAAACTAACTGTTCTTCCTCAAAGACTGAAAGATGGTGAAATGAAAAAAGGATAAGTAGGAGAATGGAATGAATGAGAGAGACAACTTGGGGAAATGGAAAGGAATGAAGGGTGGGAGTTAAAAAAGATTGGGATGAGAAGAACAGAGTAAGGTGAAAAAGGTGACAAAAGGAATTACTTCATCACTAAGGCAATGTTTATAGTGGAATAAGAACAGCATAACCTGGGTAAATTAACTATTGCTTGAACTCTCAAGCTTTCACAGAACACCATTTAAATAGTAGTAAGTGTAATATTAGGAGCCCATCTTACTGTAACTTTCTTCCAGTTACACTCAGCTTCTTTCCAGCAGGACTCCAACCCCTAGGATGACATCTTCTGCACTGGTAGATCAGTATGTGTACAATACTATATAAAGTTATTCTTCTCTTCCTACACAAACTCCTGTAAGAACCCAACTCCTCCGATGTCTACCATTATGGGATTTACCATGTGTTCGAGGGTGTCTGGAGCCTGTAGGACTGAGAACTCACCTCAGAGTTTTGCCTTTACCAGAGTGTGCCTTAGTCTAACACAGTGGGCTCTGGTCAGACCTGTAGGGATTGAATGCTCTTGATTTTTCATTTGTTGAGCAAGGCTATATGTTCATTAGTGAGATGAGCATATTAATGTTTACTTTCCTGGCCAACAAAAAGGCTGTTAAAACTACTTATGCCTTAATTTACTGCATACGTAAACAAAATTAAAATCAACATGACAGCATTTGCTTTAGTTTCAGTTCCCTTAAGCTGTATAATATTATTAGGTTTGATAGAGGTTAAGTGATCCAGTTAAATTATCACACTGGTTTGTACAGACCTTCTGCAATCCTATTTTACATCTTTTCATCTATATCTGGAAACTTGCTAGATACTTGAAAATAGCTTTATTAATAGAATTTGCATTAGCTGTGATTTAACCTAATTTGCTATTTCCAGATAGTTTAGTTTTTAACTTGCCTTTCAAGGAAGCGACAACTTCTAGGCACGAGAAGAAAGGACCAAAGGGATAAAACAAAGGGAAGAAAACTAGTAGTGGGGCCTGAAGTTAAAAAATTTTTAGAATGAGGAGAGAGGTAACATGATCACCATTTGAGTTAAATCTTGGAAGTCTCAAATGTCTGCTGGTTGCTTTTAAAAAAATATTTGATACAGAATTTCAGAATTCATTTTTCCCTCCTTTGTGGGCGGTAGCAATGACAAAGATACCTCTTCTCTTTCTCTTTGTGTGCTATTCATTATTAGATATATCAGTCTTTTGGTGAACAAAATCTGCAAGAGACCTTTTCTATCTGCTTTGGACATCCAAAGGCCGTTCCTGTCTCAGTACAGTGGCTCTTCAGAGTCCCTTTTTTAAAGAGATAATTCCTGTGACAGACTTGCTGTACAAGTTTGTAATCCTCTCACATAAATATTATGTCAGAACCATTAGTGTGAACAAAATATTTCATGTCAATAAGTATTCCTTATACAAGACACATTTGACTTATTAAACTTATAACAGCCCTTGTAGCTCTCTTCTATCTAAAGAATAAGAAAAACCCTGCAACAAAATATTCCTGTAATGGACCAGCCTTTTCTTCTAGATAAAATAGATCGAAGTATTTTGCTTTTCACATAGCTAAAGGGGAAGATAGCAACATGGCACACTCACTGTATTTCATTACTTCCCATATTAACTTCTGGTGCTAGTTAGAGCTTTACTAAAAAGTTCCTTAATTGTTGTCCCTTAGCAAAAGACAATTCCACTAGTTATTTTTTACTGATGTAACCTGAAAAAACCCTGAAATATCTTCTCATAGCCTTTTTGAAACAAAGATATTTTTAGTTTAGAAGCTCCAGGCAAAAAATATTGAAAGGGAGCTATCAAGAGACTAATTTTGACAGTTCTTTTCTTGAAAAAAAAACTGAAATCAGAATTTTTTTTTCACATCACTTGAAGGTATAATATTGGGTTTTGCACAGGCAAGATTGTCCATTCTCAGACTAAGGCTAATGTCAATGTTCATGCAGGTTGCTTTTAGTAGGTAAGCTCTCCACGCCACTAATGACTTTTCAGTTCCATTAGTCTGCGATGTATTATTGATTTCGGGCATTATTGATTAATGCTGTGAGTAGATTTATTTCTGTTCCTAGAGAGTAAAGGATTGGCACCTCTGTTAGATGAATGGTACCTTACTGCTCACTTTGGTCAGCTCCGTGCTGACTCCTTCCCTTCCTCTGCTCTTGTCTGTCTCCTTTATTATGTTTTTTCTAATACTTAGTTAAATGCTTGGTGCTTTCAATTTACCCTCTCTGTATGAGAAATTTGCACTAAACTTTGGAAAGTATAAAGCAGTATAGAAACGGGAAGCTCATGCGTGTGCAGCAGTGTTTTTTTCAAAGTTAACAGGGTGATGGTTTCATGTGCGCTGCTCCTTCCAGAGCCTGACTTTGTTCATGGCTGCTCCTGCTCCGCCGGGATCACGGGCTGCTGCTGGCACTGTGCAGGCTCTTCAGTCACTGGGGCAGCTCCTTATCCCACCACTCCCAGGTCCCAGATTCTCTGTAGTGCCCAGGTATATGGGATAACTTGGTGCTGGATTGCTCAAGATTCATCCGGGCCAATACAGTGCACTTTGGATTTGTGACCGAGCCCCATAAACCCAGATCCAGCTCTCCAAACTCTAGAATTTAAAGACTATGAACTTTGGCTCATTTTATCTTTTGTAACTAGTAACTTATTACACTGTATGTGTTCTAGCTGTCATTTAGTCTGCACTTTTGAGTTACTTTATATGTTGAATACCTGAACTTCAGTCATCAGCACCTCTGCTCAGTACAAGTTCTGTGTCTTTGGTTGTTTTCTGCATACTGTCCTACAGCTGTCTGATAGCTTCTGTCCCTGGAGACTGCAGACATTTTACTCTTTAACAGAGTACATAGCTCTTTTAAGTCCCTCACTACTTCTGATACACAGCTATGATAATTTGACTTTATGTTTTGCGGTCAATGTCGATAATTACACCACATTTCAAAGTCAGGGATTTTTAAGTACTTAAATGGTATTTTGGTGAAATCTTACTTAATACCAGGTTATCAAATGTCTGTGAGATTCAGTCAATCAAGTTAATTCTCATTTTTAGAATGCACCTCCTCCATTAGCTGTGGGACAGAAACACAAACATCACATGCCTGTATAAATTAAGATTTAGGACTTTCATATAAAAGTTAGTGTAGGTGATTGTAAAATAAGAGTTACAGAAGTTTTAAATGTACCTGGTTTCACGTGTCTGGGTGCTGTTTTTCTGTTCGGCCTGTCACCTAATAGCCATTATTTTTCTGCAGGGAGACAGAGGGAAGCACTTTGTATTAAATGGAGCAGAAAGTTCCTCAGCTGGGGACAGGTGATTAAAAAAGTTTTCCTTCCTGTGAAGGAAAAATATTTAAATTAATTTAAATAAGCTGAGTAATTTCTATCTTTTGGTAAATAAGTAAGTTGTGTCCTGAATTTAAACAGTGTTAACCTTCTGCCTCATGCAATTCTAAATATAAGAAAACAAATTGCAAATTATTGCTCAGAGTTTAGTTAGGTAAGTACCCTGCACAAAAGATAACCAGCATCTTTGACTCCTACATACGTATTTTCAGAAAAGTACCTCAAGTGACCTCACAATAAATACATAGGTCAAGTTCCAGAACCAGGGTTCCAAAATGCATGTAAACAGATGATCATTAAAGGAGTAAAATACTCATCTCCCCATGAGTGGACATTTCTCATATATCCATAACTCTACTGGCTACCTAAAATTAAGAGCCTGGTCCCATTGGAGTATTTGGAGAAAGAAAAATAATCTCTCTGAAGTCTCCCCTTCTTTATTTTTCTATGGTCAGTGAATCATGATGAGTCTTTTACTGCTGTAATATCAATAAGCAAAGGTAAGAAATTCAGAAGCACCATAAAAGTGCAAGAAAAGCCTGAGAAACAACAGTGATTAGAAACTATTCCCAGCATAGTGATGGTTTATCTTGCATTACTGTGTTAGATTTTTAGTCCTATTCAGCCTCTCCATTCTTAGGCCTAATTCTTGTATAAAAGCCATGTCCCTAAATCTTCCGGTGGACTGGGTGCTTCAGTTGCAGGCACTTTTCTGGGATGTGAATCTCAACTCTGACCATCAAACCTTGAAAAGCTGAGCTGTTAAAAAGACAATCTGGGATGTTAAACAAAATAAAGTGTTTCATTAAATTGGTGAAGCAAGAATTGATTTTAAGAGGAATAATTTCTCATCCAATAATTAGAAGAAAGGAAGGAAAGGGAGCTTGAGTCTCAGCTGGTTCATTCTGGCAACTCTTTTGAAAGGCACTTGCAAATCATAGAGACTTGCTAAGCTGAACTGAAAACTGGTTTCGTAGTATAACTGTGTTTTAAATTATACAAGGCTTCCCAAGAGAGGCTGTGTTAGCTTTCAGATTTTTGTGCTTGTGCTCAAGCTAAAGAGCAATTTGGCTTGGACCAAAATAACTTCATGGTTCAGACTGCAGCCTTTCTTTTCCTAGACTTTTACATTGACAACTTGAAGCTACATTCCTACCTACATCCTGAATTCTTTTACAAACCCACAAAAGCCCCATCAATGTTTGAGTTAGATCACTGAAATATGGGTTGAGAAGCACAGATTTGCTGGGCTGCATGCTGTTTGAAGCTCAAAGAGTATTTTAGGGAAATCTCCCTATATTCTTGCACTCTTTCCTGGCATGCTGCTTTCAGTCACTGGATGTGGGGTTTAACATACCTTGGGACTGACTCAGAATGGCCACTCTCATGCTCTACTGGTTATGCTCAGAAAATAGGTCTGAGTTTCTTTGGTATTGAACTTAAGAATGCTGCCATGAAGTTTTTTTGTTCCTGGAGTAACCAAGCATTATTGCTGTTGCCTTGCTGGTCACAATATACCACAGCAGACTGAGATCTCTGCAGTTGTCTAATGATGGTAACAAGTTCTGATTGTTGCCCAAGGATGTTTCTCTCTGAACTGCGAGGTAAACAACCCTGCTTTCTCACTCTAAAAGAAATACAAGTAACTGTGCCACAAGTCAATGAATTTGAAAAAATGAGACTTTGTGGGCTTTTGAGTATGTCCATGGTCAGAAATATAATGGCAAAAGTTTTTCCTGATTGCATGGTTAGGGTATTTTGACCTTCATTTAAATTTGTGAAGATAGAAGTGACTGTATTTCTGTTTACCTCTTCTCCCTATCAGTTACTATAAATTAACACTAAAAAAGTAGCGTTTTCACATCTTGAGTCAAAGGCAGCAGCAATGCCTTTGTTTACTAAAATATATGTGTATTAAGGGCAAAGGCTTAACCTTTTGGCTGGATAGAGCCTTGTTTTGGTGGGGGGAACAAGAGAGGATAAGAATAATTACTAAATTTCATTTTGTAACTGAAGCTGCAAGTGGTAGAAACACAAAAAGAAAATGTTTTTTGACATCAGGGAGAAATGCCTCTTAAATATCCATTTTTTGATTGATGTGTTCTGTGGTCTTAAGTCTCATTACTGGAATTCTGTTTAGAAAAGAGCACATTAGTTTTTCTCCCTTGGAAAAGAAGTAGCTGAGTCATTCACTTGGAAGTGAGATAAGGCCTGTCTCAATCAGCTGTTCCTCATTATGAATCCACTTGTTTATTACACAGGGAGAGGTCAGACAGTCCCTACTGGTGACATCCCTAGCTTTGTTTGTACAAGAAGGAAACTGTATGGTGGTGTGCAAAATCCCTCAGGTATCCTGGGGACTCAAGCCCATATGCAAGGCTATATCTTGTTCATGTGTTTTCTTTTTTCAAGCACATTTGTAGCCATCTGAAAGAGCAGAAAGAGTGCAGTGCCCAGCTTTTCCAATTACATATATGAATTTCAGGATACGATTTCAGTGAAAATTTCTTACAGTAAATAGAGATGACATGTTTGTCTATGTTTGTCTGCTGTGCAGCAAAATTATCACCCAATTATGTTTTTGTGGTTTGCAACATTATCTGCAAGTCATGAGCAGGAGTGCCAGTTCTGAAGGGAGTAGGCAGAATCATAAAACCAAAGTAAGAAACTGCAGTTTGACTTTCTGAGGATTGGTGCCAGTGTTTATCACTTCATACAGGTTTGCTTTTGAGATGTGTTTATTCAGAAGGCTTACTCTTTTGCTTTTTAAACTCTGAAAACCATTTTCAGCAGTCTGTGTTCTTATTAAAACAGGACACTGACATTTTCTTGTAGTCATACTGAATTATGCACAAGTTCACAAAAAAAATTTAAGCAGAGTATATTTGTTAAGCGAATTCATGGCAGTACCAGAAAATGGAAGTCTTACTACATTTGCATTGCTCTAATACTCCACGTTAGGCAAGTCAAAACATGATCCCAGCACAGATAAAAAGTCTCTGCTCCAAAGAGCTTGTTATCAAAGTACAAGAGGATGAGAAATGGAGGTGTACTGGCAGGAGAGGGGCAGATAAAACCAGACACTGTAGGTCAGTAGTGTCAACACAGCCAGCAGGCTGTGTGTGCCTGCAGCCCAGCTACTGTCCATGTCTCTTGTTGCCATCGTCCCCAGCATGCAGAACTGCAAGCAAATCATGCATGGTGGAAACATGGTGTTCAGGAAATGATGGAAATGGGCATCACTGGCTGACAGGATGAGAGAGCTGGCAAGCCAGAGCTGTCTGAAAGATGATAGTTAAGCTGGAGATAGAGAACCTCTCAAGGATTTTAAAAGTGAAAACTAGAATATATATCTGATTTAAGAGAAAAGAAGGGTGGAGGGTTGTCAAAGAAGGGGATGCAGGGCAACAACCATTAAAGAAAGGAACTAGGAGAGGATAGGATCAAAATGAAAAGGGCTTAGACTAAGCTGAACACAGTCTCACTTGCCCACTTGCATCCTGTGTGCAAACTTATGATAACTGTCCTTTACTTTCAATTAATTAAGGTTGGAGTAAAAGGATGTCATAGCAACTGAAACAAGTCACTGAGGATCCAGAGGAGGCATTTAGTAGGGTAGGTATTAATAAAGGCCACACTGTAGAGCTAAGCAAGGAAGAATGTGTTCATTTAGAGGCCTCATGTGGACACTTGGGAAATCAGAGTCCACGGTGATAACAGGCTGGATGACAGCCCTAGCAGAAAAGTTTATAAAGAAAAAGCCATGTGCCTTTACACTTCTGTACACTGAGAAGCTCTGATAGTACATCTGCACTGCATTCTGCTGTAGCTTAACATTAGGTCTTGATTTTGGACCCTCTGTGAAGAGCTTCAAGTTGCAGCAGGGACAAACTCATAATGTCTCTGTTCTCAGTGGCCATTACAGAATCCTGCCCATATCTTGAACACTGCTGCAGCTGACGCAGAATTTGGTGCAGGCTACTGCTGGCCTTTTTGTCTTGTGTAGGACACTGAAATTTCTTACAGACTCAGCTAAAATATTCTCTGGAAATTTTAATTTTAAATTGTTCATCAGGCTCCTTTTAGAACAATTAAATACAAGATTTTGAAAATTTAGTGATGTTAGTGAGTGGTCTGTTTCTTCCTTCTCATCCTGCTCCAATTTCTGAAAGCACTGGTCACAGTGCAGTCTAGAACAGCAAAACAGGGCATCTGCAGTGGCTGAGTTGCTGAGACTTGAGACGCTGCTTATTAGTGCACCAACAGAATTTTCTCCCACCAGTGGCTTGACAGTTGTGGTTTGCTTTTTTTCACCTACATAACCACTAATGGCATTTCTCAAAACAATAAGATTTCTTTCACAGAAATGTTGTAAGACGTGTGGCAGAAAAAAGTAGTTGTATAGCCATCAGCGCAGCAAATGTATTCTCTGCAGATAATTTGTGGACAATAGTGCTATTATCTAAGGATAAAGATGATAATTATTTAATACCCAGTGACACCACACTTTGTTTACCCTCTGGTTATCATGAACTATCATTTCTCAAATATCAGGGTTTACATTTTGGATGCTGTGTGTGGGTAAAAATTGCTTCATAGTGTTCATCTTTCCTTAGTGTATTCATCAGAGATCTGACTCTCTCCATTCCTGCCCTCTGTCTTACCTGGCAAGATATTTCTGCAGCCCCTCGCACAAGAGGCTCAAGTCACTGAGTTCTGTATATCTCAGAAGTAACTATCACATAAGCAGATGGGAGTAAAAAACCAACAATCAAAAACCAAACAGTACCAGTAGTTCTTCCTGTAAGCAGTACAAGCTCTCTGCCAGGGCTGACTAAATCCTGGCACTGCTGTCTGCCACTGGCCACTGTGTGCTCCTCTAGTGGCAGCCAGCATTTCAGCAGGGGAAAATGCTTGATACAGTTTCTCTGCAATTTTATTTCTCACCTCTTCTCTGTCAATAATCCTCTTCTTATTGGCATAGTATAGTAGCTGGGAAACACACAATTCTGCTGTCTCTCTGCATGAGCAAATCTTTCGTAATGCCTGCAAAAATTACAAAGCAGCTTTGAGACCACCATATGCTGGTCTTCAGCCCACTGTAGACTGACTTGTCTGGGACAGAGACATGGTTTATTAAGGGGAAGAGAGTAACAAGGGAAGTTTTCTGTAAGTTTTGTATCTAATTATTGCCAAAAAGATGGGACATTTTTCTGCAATGATACAGCAACTTTTCATTTTTTTTTTAAATATGATTTCTCCCTGCCAACAGTAGGCATTAAGCTGCCTACTGGCTTCCCACATGTGAGAAGGTGAGAGCTCCTATTTGGGAATGAGAAGCAGGGAAGCTTCCAGCTAAAACTGCTTGAAAAGAGTTTGGCTAACCGGAGTTCCTTGGACAAGAGTAGGCTTTGCAAAGAGGTTAAGCCATAGGAGACAGGGAAGGATGAATCTGAGAGCTCACTCCCCAAATCAGGGTTAAGAGGCGTTTTTTGGAGGTACTGCAAATCTAACTTGGCTGGTCTTGAGAGCTCTTTGTGCAACTACTTTGTGTTCAGATTCTGTGAGGAAAGGACATGAGGGACAGAGGTGGGCTGACCTCTTCAAGCCAGCCAGCCTTGAAGCCATAAACCCCCAGAGTAAGCTGGAAACACAACCGGGGGGACTCTGGCAGGGCAGCTGCTGGATTTTCCCTTGCCATAGACTTGCAGCCTAATGCCATTTATAGGGCTTCATTCAGAATGTTGGAGAGATCACTAATAGAATCTTTTCATCTCAGTGAAAAAGATTTTGGTTTTCCTAAGTATTAGAAAAAATCTTATATTTGAAGGGACTTTTCTAAACCATTCTTTCTGGTCTGGCTGTTCTGTACTTGGCCCAGGCCTGTGATTCTCCCTCTCCTGCTGTGGGGCTAAATCCAGCTGCTAAGCCCAGAGTTAGTGCTTGCTGGCTGCACCCTGCAGTTTGTGCCTTTGCTGTTCACCATAGATCTTGGCTACCCTACAAAATTAGAACAACCCATGAGGTGAATTATTCACTTCTACAACACAATAGAAACCATGTTGATTTGATTTACTGTGTTTCTATTTTGTCTATTGATTTTTGAGGAGTCCCAAGAGTATGCTCCCATGGAAGGCCATATAGAACTTTGTATTCAGTTTAACAATTTTATTTACAAAGGGTCTTGTTGCCTCCTGTCCCCTTGCCAAGTTGCTGCAGACATGAAGAACTAAATTTAATTTTTAAGATTAATAGAGCACACAGAAGATATATATTACACAACTCTCTCCCCGCCTTCTTATTTGGGGTGCCGAAATTGCAGTGCACTCTCTGAGAACAGCTAAGAAGTGGGAGAGCTCCTCTCTCTTAACAGATCTTAGCTGTTAAAAGGCAAAAAGAACACAGATGGTTGAAACCAGAGTTTTGTGTAAAACGAGCAACCAGTTTTCACCTTCATATCTAAGCAGATATATTTGTTGCAGGTACCAGTACAAAAATAGGGCCCTAAACGTGCTTCTGAGAGAAACATGTTTGCAGATGTTGCAGCCACTGAGAAGCAATACCAAACCAGATACCCTAGGCTCACACTGTACGGAGGGGGCTGTGTGGGAAAGGCTGCTGTGGACTCAGATTTTATAGTGTGATTTTTGCCTCTTAAAAGGCAGATACTGCAAATGAATGGACACTCAAATGAAAAATCGCTAGCTGTTCCCTTAATCCCATTACTTATAGGACTACCTAGCATGTCTAGAGGGCAAGCAGAGCATATTTTGAGCATTGAGAACTGTCTTCCCCAAAATGTTTTCAGGAATTGTCACTATCACTCCCCACATCATAATGCAAAAAAAAAAAAAAATCACTCAACTTATTAACAATACCAAACAACTTTGTTTTGTGCATGCCTCATTTGTGGTGACTCAAATCCCAGACCTGTGTCTGCACTCAAAGAAAAGTGGGACTTTACCTTTCCCATTTCTGAGTAGTCTGTTCCTCTTGCTGGCCTTGGAAACCGAGGTGATCTTTCACAAAGTTTAAAGAAGCCCAGGAGAGCCTTTGTAAAGGTGTCTCAAAGCCATTAATGCCAAGCTGACCATGCCCTTGGTCTTTTACCTCTCCCAGCACTTCCCAAAAGCAGTCTGTTTATCTTGTAGGCAGCAGATTACCTGTTCTTGCAGTGCACTCTGTATTCCTGTAGATGAGCTAACACCTAATTTTACCCACAGCTCCCAGCCAAAGAGGAGGACAATGAGCTCTTTTCCCATCATTGTGAAAGAAATCTTATACTCATTTGGTCTTTAATTAAATTTTATCCAGGCATTATCTTTCCCTTTTTCTGTTAGACAATTTTCTCAGTTTCCTGGAAGGGTTCCGGAGTCTGTGATCTTTCTGCTATTTTTGCCTGTAATTTATAAAAGAACAGAAGTAAAATATCAACAGCAAGAGGCTGCCTTGGGTCTGGCTGAGCTGGAGCTCATTTTCCACAGGGCAGCCCTCCCTGAGCTGTGCTGTGTTGGTACCTAGGAAGGTGCTGCTGACACCCCGGTGTTTTGGCTCTGGCTGAGCCGTGCTGGCACTGCAGCAATGCTGGCTCTCCAACACTGCCCCTTGCCTGTGGGCTGGGGCTGGACAGGATCTTGGCAGGGGCCATAACCAGGACAGCAGATCCCACTGACCAAAGGGATAGTCCATGTCATTATGATGTCTGCTCAGCAATAAAAGCTAAGAGAAAGAAGGAGGCAGGGGGTATTTGTTATTACAATGTTTGTCTGGTGATAACTGCTGTGCCTACTGAAGCCCTGCTTCTTGGGAATTGGCTGGCCAACTCCTGCTGATGGGAAGTAGAGAATAAGTATTTTCTTTTCCTCTGCTTCCACACATGGCCTTTGCTTTTGTTTTATTAAACTGCCATTATCTTGAGCCACAGGTTTTTACCATCTTATTTTCTCCTTCCCTCCTCATCCTGCTGAGGGAGTGGGATGGAGTAGCTTGGTAGGCAGCTGACATCCAGCTGAAGGCAGGACTCTCAAGGTGGGAAGGCTTTTCTCACCATAGTTCAATGTAACATAATTCTGAGATTAATGTCAGGCAGGTTTTCCTTACTCTGGAAGTTACTGGAGGGCAACTCAGACCTAGGCCATAAGCCAGGTGAACTTTCTGCACGTTTCACACACAGAACTTGTGGCAGAAATGTTTGAAAGCTTTAGAATGACCTGATGCCTTTGAAAAGTACCTGGGGTCATATGTTTTCTCCATTAGGCTTCCCAGGAATACAACAGAGGTAAGCTTTTGGTAGAGAATAAACAAGGGAAAGAGAGAGGCCAAATTTCCCTCCTGATCCACAAGTCTAATGTTCTGATAACTTCAAGTGAAATACCCTTAACTATAAAGAAAAGCAATTATTATTCAACAGAATACTTACAACTCTTCTCCTGGGTTTAACACTGCATATAAAACAAAGAAAACCTGAGAGAAAAAAGTTTTGTGAGTGATTTGCTGCATGTTATTGACTCCCCAAGCCCAAGGGACAGAGAGTGAGATGTCTCATACTTCACACATTGTACAGTTCTAGGATGATCCCTCTCCTTCCATGGAACCTGAGTCATCACACATAAAACAGGGCCGCTGAATCGCCTCTGGCAATTGGCCATAATAAAGACACAGCTACTACCATCTTATGAGAACAGCTCCCCTGGCCATGAATGTCAGTGTTAGGGTCCAATTTTCAGAAACAGTTTTCCTGGCTTGCATTCACAGAAGAGGAATGCAAGAGCCTAGCATTCACAGCAGGGGAGTCCTAAGGCTAAGAAAGGATACCAAATGAGTAGCCCTCTTTGGACTAGCATCTACTTCCCAGTGGGAAAACCTCCTTTTTCTCCTTTGCACTGCATATTCTTTCATAATATGCTCTCAGGAACTGCTGAACTAATCAAAGTAATCTCTCTGCAAAGGCGTGCATATCAACACCAAATCTAATTAAGCAGGAAGACAGCTTCTATAATGTCTAATTTACTTTAAATATATGTATATATTTATTCTATGATTTGATTACTCTACCAAACATATTACAGGCTCCCCTAAAAATGCCAAAAAAGTCAATGCTTCCAGGCTAACTGTAAGTTAGGTATTTTCAGTGCACTGACTTGTTGTTAAGATGAGAGGAAATAAGAAGGAAGAAAAATGTCATCTGTGACCCAGAGAAAAGGAGAACTTTCTGTACAAGCTGTATGTAAACAGATTGAGTGTTGGCATTGTCCAAAACTAAGACATAAAGCAGAAAACTAAGGGGCTCTGAGCAAAGAAAATGAGAATGTCAAGTCAAAGATCACATCTAGTGATCTAGTATTTATGCTTGTCTTGAAGATTGTATGTCTCAAACTTTATGTATTATCATCTTGACAAGATCAGGATGTAAGTGTGCAACTCCTTTGAGTAGAGTTCACACATGGGAGACCTCCCATAGTCTCATTTCTTTGCATGTCAATCATTTCTGTATTTTCTGCTCTACTCCTCAATAAGCTTCATTTGAAGATAGTATGAGCTTTTGATAGTTTCACATTGTGGCTTTCTGTAATGACCTCTCCTGACTATTTAGTAGTAAAATTCAAAATTCTCTTCCAAAAAGGTCCTGTCCCCCAAAATGTCCAACACCATTGTTTGGTGCAGCATCCTTACAGTGCAAGCACTGTGTATGCACAGAGGGGTGGATTTGGAGTTCATATCAATGCCTTCTGCAGTTTGTACATTAATGTCACATCCACCATTGCCCTGATATTCCTGTGCCTGATGTCACACAAAAAGAAGGCAAGAGCACACTCTACAAAGTGACTATGGAATCTCAGACATTGGCAGAGGTGAAACTTGTCAGTGGATCAGCCACCTCTGGGTGCAGTTCTGCCACAGCTGGTTTAAATCTGGCCTGGTTGCATCTACCAACACTGCATGGCAGGGACACTCCATGAGATCTTTCTGCCTTTCATAATGGGCCTGCTAATTATTACTCTTAGGGTCTCAGTTTGAGAGCCTGTAGAGTCTAAGTGGTGCCTTGGCTGGTTAATGTTCAGTGGCCTAGTGACAACAAGGATTGCTTCCCTCCTTAAATGACTGTCAAGGGAAACTGCAACACTGCAGGTGAGTGAGTGCCTTTCATTAGGGGCACAGCTCCCATTCATACAGAGAAACACAATCCTTCAGTTCATGGTTAGCTACTGCAGATGTTCATTTAAGAAAAGGGAGGTGTGCAGAGCTGGGGGAAAGCAGTTCCCACCATTGCTAACACAGCCTTCTCACAAAGGCTTTCCAGTAACAGTTCACACCATCTATTTTTAATGCCAACTGCAGTGAAGCTAATAGCTTGCATCAGGGTCATTTGGACAGTGGGTAGAAGGCCTAAACTCTGTGATACTCAGGCTGCAGTAGAAGAGCTTTTTCACACACTGTGCCTAATTCTGTGTTGCAATTAAACTTCACTTTACAACAGTAATGGGCCTTCAACTGGGAATACAGCAATTCACCTCTCTTTGCACAGTGGAATGCAAAGCCAGACTTGTGTGAATGAGAATCCATTCATGCGTACTTTACCTAAACACAAGTGAAAAGAAAGCAGGCAGCTCTTGAAGCAGATGGATATTTGCTGTTTTCTGCATAAAGTATTTGTATGGGTTTTTTTGTTTGGCTTTGTTTTTTAACTAAAGAACAGAAAAGGATGATGTCAGGTTTTATCCCTGTGTTTTGTATATTTTTAGAAGTAGACCAACAAACAACCATGACCTAAATTCTACAAGACAGAAGTGCTCACAAGCACATTGTTAAATATCAGAATCTATTTGAGTTCTGACAATTTCAGCAGAACTGTACACATGCATCTTCTTTAAAAGCAGACTACAAAAAACTAATTCACTAATATGGTGAAAAAGAACTGTATATTTAAGGCCGAGTGAATTCCACCTTTTAACTTCTTTGTCTTCATAGAGAGATAGTGTGGGAATAGCATTAAAATCCAGACATAAATTGGTCAAAGGCAAAAACCAGATACCAGCACTTCTAAGTGAGCATCAGTTTTATACTGTCATTAAAGTGAAGCTGGAATCAAGCTGCAAACTGGGCATGTGCGGACTCTGCCCTCTCTGTATTTAAATGGAAGCCGCTGCTGCTGCCCTTTGCTAAGCTGATGATGGACTGAAGCAATCTGAAGCTCTAGTGAGAAACTCTGCACTGGATCTCACACCATTCCAAAGAATCTAACAACCTGCTTCACATACACAAAGGTAAAGGGGCTGACTGAAATTCAGAGGACAGCTCTTCTTTCTTGGTTTTTGCTTAGATTTTGTTCACCTGAATAATCAGCCTGTTCAGAAGGGGATCTTTTGTCCCTCTGAGAGCACGAAGAGAACCAAAACTGTGGAGTCCTTCAATGCATGGAATGACTCGGAAGTCAATGCCTACACACTGATGGATCTGCCTCTTAGAGCTCCAACAGTAAGTGTTTTGTGTCACTTAATGTAGATCTCTGGCAAGGCTGGCATTTATAGGACTGTAAATGAACAGTTAATTCTGTAATGCAATAATGAATGACATAATGAAAACTTTTAAATCTTTTCATTCCTTTAACTATTTCTTTAATGCAGAAAGGGCAGTATGAGCTGTGTTGTTCAGCAGAGTTGCATGGGCAGAAGACATGCAGGAATACCTAATGGCAAATTGCATCAAATATGTTGCAAGCTATCAAAACAAGATGTTCTTGTATGTTAAACTGCTATTTAGCAGTTCAAACACAATGCTCTCGTGTTGTTATTCAGGGCTGAAATCTCCATAATTTCTGTAATAATCTGTAAGTGCAGTGGGGTGCTTATGTAAATGTTAAAAGAGTTATGTGCAGTTACCCAAGAAAGTTGTTTGGAAGGTTTTCTCAGGTCAGTCCAATGACCCAGAGAAAAGCTCTTTCTGAATTTTTATATACTAAAGAGAAAAACATTCTCCTTGGAAGTGTGAAAGTGAGAATCTGTTTTGATGACACTTCGGGATGGAATTTTTTGGGTTTGCTGAAAATTTTCTCCATCCCACCCCACAAGCTTGAACCAAAGGCGTTCAGAAGTCCTCTTCCTGGTTTGGTCTCTCAGAATATTATTAGGACTGCAGGTTTTGTTCATGTGCTGTTTTCACAAAAGTCTGTTTAAACATTTTGTTGAAAACATGAACTAACCTAATTTTTAAAGTTTTTTAAATCTATTTTTTAATAAAACCTGGATATCTGCAGTATATTACAGAAAAATAAACAAAGAAGTGTCCTGAGCCAAGGCACTTATAAGACTAAACTAGATGGATAACATGTGAAAAAGGATAGCAGAAAATAGCAGGGAGTGAGAAAAGGGACTGGAGAGTGCATGGCAAAATGGAAAAGGATTCTGGGGACATAGTGATTTACACTGGAAAATTAAAAATTGATCTTTTCTGTATTCTGCTGAAAGATCTGATTAGCTGTCCCGTTCCTCTCCCTAGGTCAAGTGTCTGTATTGCCAAAATTTTGCATTTTAACTTGGCACAAAGACTGCCTTAAGAGAGTTTCAGGAGGGAAAGGAGTGTGTGCTGCTTGTGGCTGAGATTAAATCTGGGAGATAGGATACAAAATCTGCTATCCAAATTGCTCAACAGGACAAGCATCATCTATAGAAAGCCCTGCTGTCTACTGGAAAGAGGGCTTAGCAGTTAGCGTCACCCTGCTGAAACCATAATTGAGGGGGGATTACACTCCTCTCCGTGCTGCCTGTCATCACAGAGCAAGTGCCCACAGAGGCAAGCTCAGAAATCAGAGCAAGGACCTGTAAAGGCAAATAAGTGCTATCAGTTGTTTGAGGCCACTTGTTGGCAGGCAGTACAAACACCACACAAGGAACGCCAGGAAATTACAGTGTTTCTGGTCAGATAATTTTTCTAAACTATGTAACTTGTTATAATGTAAAAGGCCTAGCACTATCATTGGTTGTATAAGTCACACTGGGTAAATAAGTGGGTTCCTTACCTGCATTTGTAGGAAAATTAAGAACAAAGAAACTTGTTATATTGCCAAAGTTTATGTTGGACTGCAAAAACTTGCAACTTTTTGGAACTGGGCTCTATTCCATTATAACATTCTTCCTGCAAAACCAATACCAACAGTTTGAAGTTAGTTGAACTCATAAAAGCAACCGCATAGCACTCCATATTTTCTTTTCCCTTTTGTTGTTTTGTTTTACACCAAATTAGAGACAATCCTTCTGCCATGTTCAGGCAGCAGTAGCTGAAAAAATTTCTTTGACATAGTTTTTTTCTGCTCCAGGCTTAAGAATTGATGTCATACAAATCAATCAATCAGAATCAGCACTGAAATATGTTCAAATGCCCAAATGACCTTATGAGGATTTCTTCTTTCCCTGTAGCTATAACTAAACCTGATCTTACACTCTTGTCATTGTGATACTGTGAGGAATGGGTTATATCAGATATGATTTATATTTACTATGAGTATTGGCTTGCATGGCCTTGCTCTTACCATCATCACTGTTAGCTTTAGCGGGACTTCAGAAATAAACATCTCCAAGTGAATGGTAATTAAGTGATATGATTTTATTTCCTCATTCTGAAAAAGAACTGATGTTTTTTCTCAGTAACAGTTGAATTCCATTCTTTGAATGTTGTCCTTTTATCACTTATACACAAATACTTTTCTTGTGCTATGGGGATGTGTGTTGGACTTCCAAAAATGGTTAGCTGGTTTGGCTCATTTGGGGTTTTGTATTTAATCAATTATGAAGTAACTATTTAGAAAACATTCTCTTAAGGAAACTGTATGATAAATGGATTCCTAAGACAAAACAACCACAGGCATCAAATACTCCTGACTCCTGGCTTTAATATCTAATCTAGACTTCCTTGTTACCTGGACAAATCACTTTGGAATTGTGATTTTGGTTTGGATTGCAAAGGAGTTCCTTTATCCTTTCAACTGTCCTCAGATTAGCATCTTGGAGGGTCTTGACAAACTTCATGATGAAATACAGGTTCTGCCCTATGTGCCTTAATGAATCTGCCCTGTGGCTGATTCATTTTTACTCACTTCTCTGCTTGCACTGAGTCTTAGTCTGTCTCTTCCTAAAGAAGCCAGCTGGTTCCTCAGACTGCCCCTCAAGGAAGAATTCTGCCTCCCTTGCAAGCAGCTGTGGCAGCAGGTCATAAATATAGAATAATGAGGCTCCCTATTGTGCTGCAGCAAAGATTTAGACATATTTATCTATGAAACGTTTGCTTTTCTCCAAACTCTCAGAAAGCATTTCAAGTTTGTAAGTCTCAAGCAAGTTTACTGCAAGACAACTGAAAACACAGTTCTGTTTTAGCTGTTTTGTTGTAGGCAGTAGGCAAATATTCCTTTAGGTAAAACTGTGAGCATTTTAAGTAGGCAACTTCAGTAAACCTAGCTGCTTCCCTCTGCTCTAGAACTTCCACAAGGACACACTTTAACCTGCTGGAGAGAAACACATTGACACAGAACAACTCTGGAACTTCTTGACTCTGCATCATTGAGGCAAATGAGAGAGGAGGATTTAGCAAAGGATTACACCTATATATGGAGGATTAAAATTTATGGAGGACTAAGATTTTCCTTTCCAATGGATGATAATACTGTTTTAGGGTACAAACCAATTACTAAGACTCTTCTTAAAATTAAATTCCCACATCACTGTTCATTATGCACATTTGGTATCTCTGTGAAATGCCCAGTCCTGGCTAAAGACAGGCTGGTGTTCTGCCAGGGATGCTCATTGGAACCAGTGTGGCACTTCTCAAATTGGTTCCACAAAACTATAGTGTAAATAAATAATAAATTATATTCCTTGCAAAGATTAAAAACATAAATTCTTACACAGCTCTAGCAAAAGGCCTGTTTTCATACACACCGAAACACAGTTATAAAATCTGCTTTTAATCTTGACTAGAGATTGAGACAGTGGGTTTGTTGAACCTGGGGAAGAGATAGCTTTGAGGAGACCTTAGAACAGCCTTCCAGTACCTAAAGGGACTACAAGAAAATTAGAGGGAGAAGATTTATGAGTACAAGGTACAAGGGGTAATGTGTTCAAAGTGAAAAGAGGGTAGGTTTCAATTAGTTATTAGGAAGAAACATCTGTGAGGATGTGAGGCTCTGGAACACATTGCCCGGAGAAGCTGTGGATGCCCCACCCCTGGGAGTGTTCAAGGCCAGGCTGGATGGGGCTCTGAGTAACCTGGGATAGCGGAAGGTGTCCCTGCCCATGGCAGGGGTGTTGGAACTAGAGGATCTTTAAGGTCCCTTCTACCCTAAACCATTCTATGAACACCCCCAAGACCCTCTCCTCAGGGCTGCTCCCAATCTCTTTTTCACCCAGCCTGTATTTGTGCTTGGGATTGTCCTGACCTACACAGAAGAACTTGCAGGTGCCCTTGTTGAACTTCATGAGGCCTGCGTAGTCCCACCACTCAAGCCTGTTCAGGTCCCTCTCCAGGATGGAATCACTTCCCTCCAGCATGTCAACTGCACCACACAGCTGGGTGCCATCAGCAAAGCTGCTGGGAGTGCCCTCCATCCCGCTGTCTGTATTGCCAACAAAATGTTAAATAGTGCCAGCTTCAGTCCAAGAATCTTCATTACGAGGTGTTTATAGAAAGCAGGCTGAACAGAAAACATGCAAGGCAACACTGCTGTGTATTATCACTGCAATTCATACAGTTCAGAGTATTCTCATAGGACAAGTGCTACAATATGGATTGCAACGGGGATTTTTATTCTCCCCTGCCAACCAAGTACTTGTACTGTGCAATGACAATAGAAGACAGAATAAATAGGGCTAATGCACTGGAGCAACTAAACAGAGAAAGGCTTTGGGAATGATCTGATTTCTTGATTATCCTGCTGACCTGATTTTCTCAAGCACTATCTTTTTCTCCCTGTCATTTCTTTTGATTCCCACGGAAGACACAGGGCTGAACTTGATACAGGCATGTAATTTTGTCTTCTAAGGAAACTGTGTGTATGTACGCAACTTAGTGATGGATTTGAAGTGCTTAGGCCTGATCTAATGCCTTCTCAATCAACTAGTACCTTTCTTTGATGCAAAGAATAATAATTGTATTTCCAGTGAAAATAGCAAAACTACTTTTTTGAATAATTCATTTTTATCTCTTGGAGAACAGCTGAGTTGTGTCCTCTGGTAAAAATCCAAGGCCTAGAGGAAGTCCACACTAAAGTGCTAATTTATTCCTTTTGCCACACACCTTTTCCTGATTATATATGTAGTTTTCTAATTTATGTCCTAGGACTGCTCCAGTATAAATATTGTTCCTTTTTTTTTTTCTCACACTCGATATTTTTATTGACTGAACTTGTTTCATTAACAAGTGATTTTAAAGTCTTCTACTTTCCCTTAACTAACCTTGCCTCTCTGGTGGTTTCTCTGTGTATTTATATTTATCCTTCTAATTTTTCCTTGTCCTTGGTGTTCCACAAATTTATTTCAAATTAAAGCCACTTTATTCTGTTCTTCGTAGCCTAAACAAGCTCCTTTAGTTGCTTCATGTCTATTACATTGATCCAGTTCTGATTAAATGGATAGCTACAGGGAAAAAACATCAGAAATCTCCATCCCACTAATAATCATCATTAACTCTCTGCAGAACTGGTTAAAAATGTTCTAGTCACAAGACTAAGGAGAAATAAAACCAACCCAAACCAAAGAACACCTGATCTCATTTACTTGAAAGAGTTTTATCTCAGACTCTCCCTATCCACTTGCTAGTATGGGATTATTTTTGTTAGTTTACCAGCAGCGTGTTGAGCACAGCAATTTCTAGCTGGGCAGGATGCCCACTGATGTTGATGATGTTATGCCAACTTCCACTTTGCTGCAGGAACCTGAACCATAAATGCTATGATATTGTCATTCAGTTAGTGTCTCAAACTCAACATTTTGCTCCCATTGCAGTAACAGCCAGAACTACGTTTTCTTTCTCTAAGATCAGAGTATTTGTCCAGCATTTCATTGCCGTTAATGTAGAAACCCACCTCTGGTGGTTGAGGATTGCTGTGGGCAGATCTTCAGCACACAAAGCAATTTCATCCAGAATTCCAGGCACTCCTGGGGTTCACCTCTTGCTACTGGCGCACTGGTTTTAAATACACGCTGCCTGTAATGACCTCAGCCCAACCTCACAGTTGTATTCAGAAGTAATATCTGCCTCTAATGTCAAAAAATACCCATTTCCAATACTGCAATCTTCAGACTTGGCCACTGAATTTTGCTGTGAGTTATTAACTGATAAAGACACAAATGCTTCAATCAAATGGTTTATGAAATACTTCACAGAGATCAAAATACCTTGATTCAGGCAGACCAAAACTAGAACTTGTGTGGAAACCAGGCATAAGGTATAAAGGATTTGTGGTTTAGTTTTTCTGATCCTTAATTCAGTTTCCAAAAGACTCTTGTTCAAGCTGCCAGGCTTTTGGTAATCAGCTCTTGAGGCAGCTCAAAATTCAGTGTTATTCAGTGGGAAAAAAAGAAGTGGCCATACTGTGAAAGAAGTAAAGAATTTATTTATCCATAGAACATTTCTAGAGAAGTCTAGCCCATAATGTCAGAGGAAGACTGAAATTGTACTTCACAGATGCAGAAACTTTCCTGAAATTAAATCTATAGGAAACTTACTTTTTGTTAAATACTGCATTACCTGTTATCAGATGCAATGAAACAAGTCCCTTCCTGTCTCTCTTTCTCCTCAATATCCTTATTTTTCTTTTGGGAGAGAATAGGTTGCTTTTCTTCACCAAAATTCTAAGTTGATAGTAAGCATACAAACCATCCTTTGCCCTTTGCACTGCTGATGGCATATTTATCCCCCAAAGACGATCAACAGTAAATGGAAAATGAATTTATACTGACTTTTTTTGCCTGTTACCTTTTTGCGTTCTTGACTATTTTCCTTTCTAGAGAAGCACATGCCAGCTTATTCAGAAAAGTTTGGCAGTATACCTATGACCTCTTATTTGCTCCACAGAAGATGACAGCGCAAGATGTTCCTCGTGCCTTTCCCACAGTGGATGTCCCAGATCATGCCCATTATACGATCGGAGTTGTCATTCTTATTGTGGGCATTACAGGAACTCTGGGTAATTTCCTGGTCTTCTATGCTTTCTGCAGGTACCTTTCATTTGAATGTCCTTTAAATATTCAAATGTATGAACTTGAACTGTATCCTCTGTGCTGCAAACACAGTCTAGGAATACTATCCAACTACTTTACTGGCAGAGTAAAATGCACCAAGAGCCTGCAGGATTGCTGTAGGAAAAGAGTGGCAACCTGCCATTTCCCTCTGACTTCTTCCTATTAACCACAGCCATAGCAAAATTGTTAGCAAGGTTGCAAAGAACCACCCAGATATTCCAAGCAATAGAAATGCAGCCATAGCAGAACTGTTACAGTGATTTTTTTCTGCTGGCTAACTGTGTCTGCATTAAACTGATAGGCTGGCTTGCACCTCTGTACCTCACAAATCTGCTCTGTTTAAGATGTTTCTTTCTTCCTGTTTCTTACTGGTCAGTTTCTTTCTTTTCCCCTCTTCATTAGTGGCCATGTCTCGTTTTCTTCACATTTTCCAACACTTGGCTCGTTTCCTCTTAACTAAAGCCACATTCCAGCTTTTACATCTGAGGGAAATTGGATCTCTGACAACAATGTCATATGCTCACCATTCCTGCTCATTCCTCATTCTGTGTCTGATTTGTGACACTGGGGCAGAGCATTGACACGATGTTCAAGCCAGTGAACTTCTGTGTGATTGGTCTTTAGGCACTAATGTAATAAACCAAAACAACAGCAACAAATTATGGGATAATTTGGCTGTGTAAACTTAGATCACTGGACTGTAGATGAAAGTTGTCTTGGTGTCAAAGCCTGTATTTATGGGCAGTAGGTTTCAGCACATTCATTCAGATACCGACACTTATGTGAGAATGGCAGTGGCCTTAAGAAAAGAAAAGGTGTTGGCATGCAGATCAGATATGTGAGGATGAAGTACACAAGCCAGTGCAGCTCTTTGGCTGGTCCCATACAGGATATCCAGTTATGGCACTTACGCTTCCACAGGAGGACACAGCTTGTCTTCATTTGAAGATGATGTGAATTCATAAAGGGATACTGATAGCTAAGTAATGACTACATCAGAAATTCAGAGAACACTTTAGATGCTTACAAAACAGCTTCAGGAAATGACAAACCATAGAACAACCAGCTGCCTGAAACAGAAATGCATTCAGTGACTTCACAAACTACAAATACACACAATCCATAAGCACCTACTAATAACACCTCCTTACTCCTAAATTGACAGAAAGAGTATGGTGATCCTAGTGATTGATTCTGGAGCAGTGCAAAAAATCATGGCTTTTCACCTGTTTTTCAATTATGTCTAAGACTGAAATTGATAAAGAAGCTAAGTAGTTACATTGAGCCCCAAAGTGAAGAGTTCTCGGTTGAGTTTTTGTGTGTACCCTATAAAACACAGTTCTGAAATATTATGAATAACAAAAGCAGGTAGAATACACTGAAGGCTGCTTATTGCTCTTTTAGGGACAGAGTCTGGGCCAGCAAAATGAGTGTCACAGAGAAGAACTCATGTAAAACAAGGTGCTTGATGTGCTTCATAGTGAGTTTGCTTAATCCCTGTTGCTTAGCACGGCCCAGATCCAGACGTTCATAGTGTACATCAACTTAACTTCCTGTTAATTGTGGACTGGTTAGAATATTTAAAGAACAGTGTGATTTATCCCCATCACTGAGCTGGTTATCAAAACAACCCTGTAAAGTGCACAGGAGTATAAGGGTGTAAAACTGAGCCTTGCTTGTGCTCCCTCATGAGGGAAATGAGAAGTGCTCTGCTTTAGCTTAGCATGTAGTGTTCCTTGGTACTTGTGAGCTCCCAGGAATGAGTAACAGCACAATTAACAATGCAGCAGTGTTTAGCAACATTATTTCTGATCTCTGTAGGAGTAGGAGCCTTCAGACTCCAGCCAACATACTCATCATCAATCTAGCTATTAGTGACTTCCTGATGTCCATTACACAGTCTCCAGTTTTTTTCACCAGCAGTCTCTACAAACACTGGATTTTTGGTGAGAAAGGTTTGTATATATTTTTTTTCTAAGATTTCGCTATGTATTCTTACCATAGTGGCAGTTAATCTATCTACCCTCAGGTACTCTTGCAATATTGAGAATATTCCTCAACATAGTTTCAGTGTTGAAACAAACATTTCTTTGAATATTTGTGTCTGTGTGCAATAAATACACTGCCATCATGGGAGGAAAATTATACTGATGAGACAGATACAAAGGCACTACTGTCAACATGAGGCACAGCACTAATCTTCTTGCCAGTGTTCTTCCCCAGTCACCTCATGACTTAGTTACTGTTGGAGTCCTCTGACAAGGAAGCACTCCCCCTCAGCACAGCAGCATAAAAGCCCTTCTAAATAACCTGATCTGGGACTTGCACCTGGCATTGAGGCAAGAAAGCCTGGCAAACATGATTTTTCACAACAGAAATGTTAACACTTCCTGTGTAGTAAAAAATGTGAAATAAAGGTGCTTTCATTCTTCCAATAAAACTGTTATACGAGGAAGACTAGTTTTTGCCTCTTGAACAAGTACTGACAGAAAGGAAACTCAGAGAAGTAAAATTGCTGTTTTGATCTCTGATGACCAAAAGCATATTTTATTTTACTTCCATTAAGTGTTTATTTGCATACATGTTAAAACTAATCCAAACCACTGCTTTTAATCACTAGGTTGTTTGAACAATTAAAATCACTCATTAATATATTCATAGTCTGAATATTTACTTCAGCTAAATTACTCATTAATATATTCATGTTTACTTCGGTTTTGCTGCCCTTGAGATATGAACAGCACCGAAGTAACTATATCCCATTGTTAAGCAAAACATCTGCTTCTATGGGACCTGCAGTAAAACTGGAGTTGAACAGGATATTAATGGACTGCTGTGATGATCCCACTAGAAAAATCAGAAATCAATGAGTGAAAATATGTTAAGTATTACTGTATCCAGCAACTGAAGCAAACAAAATCTTTGAAGTTTATCTCCATGGATAATGTAATTAGCAAGACAGACAGCAGCTTTGAAGTAGCATTATAACTGTAGGAAAACTCAAGTTTTATTGCTTTACAAATTCCAGAAGACATTAGTTCATAAGAATCACAGACTTGAACTCTCCTAGAAATAATTACCATGGGTAGATTAATTTCACTGCTACTTCTGTCATCTTCATTGCAAGGCTGTGAGCTGTATGCCTTCTGCGGAGCTCTTTTTGGCATTACATCTATGATCACTTTGATGGTGATTGCCTTGGACAGATATTTTGTCATCACCAAACCTCTGGCTTCTGTTGGAGTGACGTCAAAGAAGAAGGCTCTAATAATCCTGGTAGGAGTCTGGCTGTACTCTTTGGCTTGGAGTCTCCCACCCTTCTTTGGATGGAGTAAGTGAACTGGAATAAAACTTTTTCGCCCTCATAGTATTGGATTAAGGACCAGTTAATGGTACAGAAGAGGGTTGAATTAATAGCTGTATTGGTTTGGCATGAATGGTAAAAAACAATTAGTGATCTTCTTTAAGACTGACAGCCAGGTTGGCCAATTGGATACAGGTGTACACCTCTGGGACACATGGCTTAAATACAGGTGGGATTTTGGGAAAGATTTTTTTCTTTGCTGCGGGCCTGCCATGAGGTAACATCGAGGGGGTGCAGGGGGGAAGCAGCAGGGCCCGGCTTAGGCCCCACCACCCCCAGTGCTGGGCTGGGGCGGCCGTACCGGGGCTGGCCATGGCTGGAGCTGAGCGGAGTCCCCAAGCCCGGCACAGAAAGGGGAGCCATGCCTGCTAACATGCAGCCGATCCTACGGCCTGCCCCACACCACCGGCCGGGCCAAGGGACATGGCCCCCCGGGTCCCTGGAGAGCAGCACCAAGCCCAGGCTAGGCCAAACCCTCCCCAATAAGACTGAGGGGTGGAGGGGGAGAGCAGATCCAAGCTGCTGTTTCTGAGCCTCCCCCAGGGTGTGGATTTGATGTTTTCACAGATACCATGGCAGAGACCATGTGGCTGTCTACAGGCCTAGGCAGNAATTGGTACTCACTTAGAGTTCTGATTTTCTGTCTCTTTACATTGTTTTGTGGAAAAGTAAACTGTTGGTAGGGGGGAGGGGAGTGTTTTTAAAAAGGTTTCATGCGGTTTTTTTGTTCTCTTTTGTTCTCTCCTGCATGTGTTAATAAATCTAACTGTTTCTATCTTTAAGTTAAGCCTGTTTTGCCTTTCTTCTAATCCTATTCCATAGTGAGAAAATAGACCACTACATTAAATTTAACAAAACAAATTCGGTGAATGTGAAACCACTACATCTTTTGGTGTTTCTGCCTGGTTGCGAACTTTAACCCATTACAACAGTTCACATATGAGGCTCAGACCAATTTCAAAAAAAAAGAGGTGAAACCCATGTTGAAACTGAAGGTCTCTAATCAAGAGAAAAGAATGCAGTAGGCATTACAGCATATTATATGTGGTACTTTTCTTTAAGCACATTACTTGCTGCATAAAGAACAGTAGATAAATTTATAGCTAAAATTTATGAAGAATGCACCTGCTCATTATCCCATGTCTACTTCCATTGAATCAAATTCAACCATATAGGAGTTAAATAAATGTATTTGTGTTATTTCTGATGACTTTTCATCCCTAAAGGGGCTAAGACAGCAGTGTCAATCTAATTCTTTTTATTCACATGAGAGGAATAGAGTCTGACATTTGTGCTAGGAGAACTTCAGTAAGTCCTGACTATGCACTGGATGGACAAATTGCACTTGGCGTTGTCCACACTCTCCATTCAGTCATTGGTGTCGTCACTGGCTTCCAATAAGCATGGCATTTAGTAATAAGTAAAATGCTTTTGTAAATGTAAATTTTACACATGGAAATTGGAACATTTATACAGCACCTTGATCATTGCAATTTGTTGCAAAGTGAGTTTCTGTTATTCTTCCTCATTGGAATCTGCCTCACTATCATTAAGTTTATTTCCCGAGAGTCACACCAGTTGCAGCCACTAAGTTAGAATGAACTCATCACTCAAAACTCCAGCCCACCATTATGTTCCCTAATTCCAGAAGAGAATGTGTCTGCCAGCTGAGATGAGAACATAGACATGTTTGACTAGCACAGGATGCAACAACCAACTCAGGTACTGAGTAGAATTTCAGTAGTTTTGTTGTCATATTACTGCCATTCTGGTCCCCCTAAACGTGAAGCATGCTTAAGCAGGCAAACTGCAATACTGAAGCAGTCTTTAGTTGAGTGAGGAGCTGTTAGAATAACAAAATGACAAAATAGCCTTAGAGTATAGATTTTCAGTTGAAGAAGGTGGAATAATTGCTTGGAGGGTGTTATTATCTTGTAATTAGATTGTAATAGTGCCCACAGTATGAACTCTCACACTGTAATTAGATGCATTTGAGAACATCTGGTGCAATATTTTGAAGAGCAACACAGAAAATATCAGTGTAAACTGTTAAAATTAAAATTCCAAAGTAAAAAGACGTTGCTATTGCCAATTAATTTACTTAACAGTTTGAAACAGTTCCTTTAAAGAGAATACATTTTATTCCAGACAGAACATTAGGTATGTGTATGAGGTTTTTTGGGGTTTTTTTTTTACTTCTACTCAGCTCTACTTCATGACAAAATAATTTTCTATGCAAGAAATCTTTCTCCTTTGCCCAATTGGTTTGACTTCTTAGGAAGAAAGCAATTTGACAGGAAATAGAGATATTTAAAAATAATACAGGTCTGGTCTAAGACCCAAATAAGATTCCCTTTGACTATGATGCGTTTTAAACAATTTTCAAGACTGAAGCAAAAATACTCAGTTTTCTGAAGCCTGAGACTGTTAAACATAAATACAATAGGGAAATAAAAGAAAATATAAAAGCCCTTTACATGAAGAATTGTTTATCCTTTTAAACCTTTTTTTCCCTTTCAGAGAATAGGACTAAATGCCATGTTATTTGGAGTATCTTCTCTAACTTCTGCACTCAGAATAACAATCACTTCATGGTTTATGCCTTCTCCTGTCTTCCTTTCTAGGTGCCTATGTTCCTGAGGGTTTGCTGACTTCCTGTTCCTGGGACTACATGACATTCACACCATCAGTCCGTGCCTACACGATGCTGCTTTTCTGCTTTGTCTTTTTCATTCCTTTGATTGCTATCATATACAGCTATGTCTCTATTTTTGAGGCTATCAAGAAGGCCAACAAGTAAGTAGCCACCAGTCCTAAATTTTTATCCGTGTATGTAAGCGATTTTTTGTTTTCTTAAAACAAAGAACAGAAGAAAATTGGGATGTTTCGCACACTTATTTTGTAAGCAAAACTGAACCAGAAAACCAAATGAGAATTTTGTCAATAGCCAATGTGGTAAGAAGTAAGATTCTTAGAAGGGCCATTCCTGAATTTAGGCCTAAGCTTATATGTATATTATCTAATGACATGGAAAAGTTTGGTACAGAAATTAACCAACCAGAATAAAAAAAACCTGGGACCTCAGAAACACCT
Source organism: Donacobius atricapilla (assembly GCA_013397315.1). Taxonomy (NCBI): domain Eukaryota; kingdom Metazoa; phylum Chordata; class Aves; order Passeriformes; family Mimidae; genus Donacobius; species Donacobius atricapilla. The sequence continues at coordinate 436,953 of WBMY01015958.1, forward strand.
AATGACAATGTATCAATAACTATTTCACAGAAAAATGGATAGAATAGAACTATAAATTTAAAATAAAGAGTAAAGTGTGAAAAGGAGATTAAAGATTTAATAGCAGGATTCTGAAACAAAAAGTGGTTGCTTTAAAAGTAAAGGGCAGCCTGCCATCTGTAGGAACAGTCCTGTAGATCCCAGCAGATCTGGTCACCTAGCTCAGAAGTAAAAAGTGACAGCAAGGTAGCAAAACAGGACCCAGAGAAGCAAAGACTCCTCTGTCTTTAACTCAGCATTATTGAATTGGCTTGAATACCTGCTTTATGTGGAAAATCTTTCAGTACAGGACTATTTTTTTCATTGAAACACGTGGATTTTGCCATTGTTTATGCAACAGAAGTACATCGAATTGTGAAGGACGGGTCACATACTTGCATTAACATGCAAGAAAACTGCATGAGTTTTATCCTAAAGTAGCAGAAGAGTAATTGTTGCACCACTTCATGAACATATTTACTCGCACCTCTGCCTTCATTTTTTGTTGTTGTATGTTTATTTTCCCTAGGTCTATTCAGACATTTGGATGCAAACGTGGAAATAAAGAGTTCCAGAAACAGTATCAGAGGATGAAAAATGAGTGGAAGATGGCCAAAATTGCACTGATCGTCATCTTGTTTTTTGTGATTTCCTGGTCACCTTACTCTGTTGTTGCTCTGGTAGCTTTTGCTGGGTAATTATAAATGTATCAGCAAAGGAATATTTAGTGAAAGCAAAAGATGTGGAATTGTAAAAGACAGATGAAAGTTAAAGCTACTTGTCATGTTTGATGTCTGAAAAGTGTCCAAAACATTCACGTATTTCAGAGTGATATTTAACAAATGGGGAACAGTTGACTGATTTTTGCTTAGTTTGACTTTAAGAAAATTTTTAAAAAAGAGGGAGAGAAAGAAAACAAGAATATTATTACCGGCAACATAAACTGCCATGCTGAAGGTTTCTGAATATATTCTCCATGCTAGGATATTTGAACTATCTGAACTTTATTTAGATAGATAGAGAGTCGATCCTCTTTAAAAGAGTCGATCTTCTTTTTTTTCTCTACTTCTTTCACCTACAAAAGTATATTCATGTTTTTGTGTTACATCAAACTGCTGAAATTCCTTACATGTATAAGCAAATTCAAAATTAGTACATACATGTGTTGGGAGCTTTTCGATGCTGGATATAAAAGATCTTGAATATAAATCATCAAACCATGTCCTTTATCTATTTAATTGTCAGCATTTTATACAGTAATTTCAATGGAAGCATGACAGTATTAAAACACGTAGCTTGACACCAGACAGTTGATACAATCCAGGCATAAGTAATGAACTGGGGATCCAGATGTCTTGGCTCTACGTGGTTATTTCTCCCACCTTAAGATGTGAATTTGCCTGTGCTTCCGTTTAGCCTCTCCAAAATGTGTGTGACTATCTGTTTTAGGAAGGTTTGTCATCTGCAAAACCTGAACTGGACGATTCCTATAACAGTACAAACCGCTTCTCTTTGTATTTTTCAAGTTGACACACAGCTCAGATTTACTTATGATGGAGCATTTTGGGAGACAAGGAGGATTTTCTTACACACCCAAGGAAGACACCACTCCAGAGCCTCGTCTCAAACACTGCTTAGAAAGGCAGTTTCCTAAACACAGCCCCTCTAAAATCTTAGGTTTAAGAAGAAAAAATACTGTGGGAAGTGGAGTCTCTCTGTGTGCAGACGGGTATTCCCAGCTGCAAGGAGCATTTTCTCCATGAAGGTGAACACGTTCCTCTCTCAGAAACCCAAACCCTTTGCACGTGTCCTGGTATCCCATTTCCTGTCAAAGGGGAACTTGGGTACTGGGCATCCTTCACTGGTGACATGTGACCAGTTAGAGGAGAAGCAGAGAGACACAGAAATGACGCACAGCTACCTTGCAGTACTGTAAGAGACATAAAAGAAAATCAGTTAGGGGATGCTTTAAGCTGACCACTACTGTTGGATGTAGAACTGTTGCGCTGTCGTGTAAGATTCAGCATCTGCCTTAGGAGGATCAAGTACCTGCTGAACTTGGCTTCTGCTCCATGTCTCACACTCAAAAATCTGTACAAATGAAGAATTTTATAATTCTGCAGTATGTTAGAAATTAGCATTTTTGAATTTTGCTTATAAAGATATCCGGGAAGTAGCAACATAGCTTCATTCAGAGTTTTTCCATTTCTGAACTGGTTTTAGGTAATCCTACTGGGATTTTTCAGAGATTAATAGACCAAGCTTGGATGTCTTCTGTGAAATTTTATTCCAAGGGACTCAGATAAAATCTTGCTGCATGCTACATATGGGAGGCAGACATGGAATCTGTGGCTACAGTCTTGGACTAAAGATACCTCATCTGACAGAGCAACAACATACAAAAAAGAACATTAATTCCTTTAGAAAATATTTCGAAGAAGGAATAGTGAGCTAGCACACAGTCATGCTTACTAATATTTTTGGTTTACAGGTTGCATTTTCTGGGAATTATTAGCTTAAACGTGGGAATGATTAGCTTAAACACAAGGCTTTGCTGTTGTTTGTTTCTGTTAGCTGAACTCTCCATCAGCCTTACCAAAGCATTGTCTCAGCTCAGGGTCAAAAACTCCATTCCAGTAACGTTATGCTGTGTGTTATCCAGAATCTGTGAAGATTTACACCTCTAATTATGTTTTTAAAGTATGATCAGGAGAAACCATGTTAAAAATTGCACATGAGGAATGTCTTTATCAGAGAAAAGCCTTAAGAGGTGAAGTGGCAGCTCAACTCTCAGGCAACTAACAAAATGGTTCCTATATTGCAATTGGCAAACCATCTCCACTTTATCAAAAAGCATATATATTCCCATAGTATGATGGAAAACTTCCTCACCAGGATGGTGAGTCCTTCTTAAAGGTTGACACTGTCCCTAGGTTAAATACCATGGGAATTACCACAATCCTAAGTCATAGTAGTGAAGTACTGCCAGAGAAGACCCAAGAAAATCATATTTCTCAGAAATGCAATTAGACTGAGGTTGCTCTTTATAGGCAAAGGATGTAGAACTTGTTCTCTCATTGTTTTGGTACAGAACTCCCTTCTCTTACTCTCTCTAGAGCCTTAAAGCACTGTCTTGCCACTGATTAACTGCAGAGACAATGCAGAACTCAATAGTAAATCTATGATATGTTTGCATTACTCTAGGTATTCCCACGTCCTAACACCTTTCATGAACTCCATACCAGCTGTGATTGCCAAAGCTTCTGTCATCCATAACCCCATCATTTATGCCATCACCCACCCCAAATACAGGTAAGTTCACTCTTACAAGCTATGTTTAATATAGCAAAGAAAAACTGAGAGTTAATTTGTCACTTCTAGGTCTAGTACCTGAACTCTCCTTCACTTGTTCTTTTTAATTCTGTAGGATAGCCTTGCCCTCCCCAGGAACATTCCTCAATGCCATAAAAATGTCAGTGGAATTTGTACTTGGAACAAACTACTGAGCAGATGGTAGTTAGAGGTGTTTATGGATACTGATCTGTATTTACCTATTGCATGATAGAAGATGGAAACCTTTCCATCTCAAAGGAAAGCACCAAAAATTTTTAACAGTCTTCATGAGAAGCAGACATTGAGCAGTGCTGCAAATAGCTTTGTTACATTAACCAGGCCAGTGAGAGAGGCAATACAGTGAGCCAAACCACCTCTTCCCTATTTTGCGCATCCTCCTCATGTGTTTGTCAAGGCTTTCATATTTCAGGTAGTATTTTCTCTGATAGGTAACATGAAGGGTCGTTACCACTCCAAGTTCAGATCCAGGCAGTGAGATTTGACAGATGGCAGCAAAGCCACAGATAGGCTGTTGTTTCACCACTTACAAAGACCTACTGTGGAACTGGATAGAGAAGAGGTGGGCAAGAATATCTACGTGGGGAAGGCTGGCAGGAAGAGGAAAGCTAGGCCAGAGTTCCCTAACGCTGCATAGGAGCAAAGTAATACAGTAATATAAATGCACATTCTGTACAACTCTACAGATAGCCAGCAAACAGATGTGTAAGAGGACCTAGAATAGCTGCTTAGGGGAAGATTAAGATAATTCATTATGTAGTTCTTCTGTGAGGTTCAGTTTAAAGGGATAGAATTTTATTTTTGCTCTGATTAAGCTGAAAGCAGATAAAACATCATTTTAATAGCTCCCTTCAGTTCCAAGAGTTATATTTTAATGCCCTTATCCCTGCCAAGCAATAAATTTGAGTTCTGCAGAACACTGTGAATAAGTGATCTTGCAGGGTGATTGTATATGAGATATCTCAGAAATTCTTTTTGTACCCAGTAATTTTCCAGTCCATGCAGTATTAGTTCATCTCTCTGAATAAATGCATTGTTTATGATGATTGAATTTTTGTGCTAACAGAAAAAAATCTGACTGGTTCTACCTCTTATCCATTAGAAGAGCCATTGCAACACACGTTCCTTGCCTTGGACCTCTACTGAGAGTTTCTCCTAAAGACTCACGGTCCTTCAGCAGTTACCACTCCTCCAGACGAGCAACCGTAACCAGCCAGTCTTCTGATATAAGTGGGCTGCAGAAAGGAAAAAGGAGACTGTCTTCTCTCTCTGACAGTGAATCTGTAAGGGAGGCACTTCCTATACACCCATTTTTAATTGCAAAGCAATTAATTTTCATACAGAGTCCTTCCAAATGATAGATTCTTTAGATGAAATGCATTATGGTGCCTGTTATAAAAGCTCCAGAGAAAGTGGAGGGGCAAAGTGAAATTAAAAACAGAAGGCTGAAGTACAAAAGCAGAATGTAGATAATTTTCTTCTTGATGGTTGGTGACACTGAAGGAAGAGTGGAAAGATGGAACAGGAATTTTAGAAAGCAAACTGTTACTGATAGGTAAGGCTTTATAAAGCCTTAGCTATCAGTAACCCTAAAGGAAGCACAGAGTGAGAACTCAGTTGAAAGTCTGATTGTACTTCTAGGTTGTGCCTGTCTGACCACAGATTTGCAGTTTGGACACAGAAAAAAGAAAAGTGCTGGTCACAAAATAGTGCTGGTTACTTTCTCTAGTGAAAGCAAGGTTGTAATGAAATAGATAATGAAAGTGGGATGTATTTGGAAACATATTAATCATCAGATTTAGATAAAACAGTAAATCTATTACAGAATCTTTCTCACAGAAGACCCCAACAGCTTGCTGCTGCCAGTCTAAGTGGAAACAAATGTTTTACACAGCAGCTGAACATAGGTCAAGTATTTGGCATCCAGGCTCCCTCCTGTAACTCAAAAGTTATATTACTAACTAAATAAGCATATTAGTTAGTTCATTGCAGTAATTTCAAACTAAATTTCCAAGTAATTGAAAAGACAAAATTTTCTTGGCAATTCTTTTTCACAGTCAGGATAATAACCTTATCTAATCCTCCAGCCAAGTGCTGAATTCTGACAGTTGTTTTTAACAGTGATATTTCTTTGCCCTCTCTGTTCTTTTGACTTCTTGGTCCCATCAAAATGAAATTCTTCTGGCTGGTAGCCTGCAGTCAAGTGGAAGGTTTTAAAACTGGCTAATAGAAAAGGAACATCTTTTTATTGTATCTCTTACACTGTGAATCTTGATTCTTAAAAACCCAGCAGACTCCTTCAGTAACATGGTTTTGTTTTCCCATTAATTGGAACAAAGTTTATAAACGCAGGACTCCTTCCTGAAACAAAATATCTCTAAAGCACTGATTCTGCAGCCCTGAGACATTTCCTTCTATTTATTTCTGCTTCCACCCAAGCCACTCTGGAAACTTTGGCCCCTTTTCCTCCAAACACCTGTGCTTCCTAAATGGGTAGCACTGTGGAAACACAGTCTCCTTGGAGCTACAAGAGGCATCAGAGAAGTTTCAACAATAGATTGTAACAAAATACTATTTTTTTTCAAATTTTGCAGTGCATCCTGTGGAGGAAGAAAAAAGTAAGCTGAATTTTAGATGCAACAGACTTGATAGTTTTATTTGTACTTCTTATAAGCAAATATTTTATTAAGTTATATATGACAGAACTTTTGTGAAATGTCTTTTATACAATGCCTGTCTCTTTTATGATTTCTGTCTAGTATTTTTGCTGTATTAATTTTAGGGCTGTACTGAAACAGAAACTGATACTCCCAGTACGTTCTCCAGACTTGCCAGAAGACCAGTTTCCTACGAAACAGATAAAGACACAACTCAGACTAGTGACATAAGAGCCAAAGAGACAAGCCAGGATTCTGGGAATTGTGGGAAGGTAATAGACTGTGTAATACCTAAATTCTCTGGCAACTGATAAGTTAACAAATCTGCACATTGTACCATAATTAATCATGAAGGTTTCTGCCAAGAAGAAGCGGATAACATATGAGTTAACACAATGAGTAATGACTCAGAGGCTGTAAAAGGTCATCAGCTTTTTATTCCCAGCCTGGTTCATTATTCGGCTGTCTTCATTGCATTTCTGCTGCTGTTTTAGAGAACTTAGCATCTGAATGGAGAGTTGTCTCATTTGGCTTTAGGTGTATATTTAGTAGTATTTGTCTTTCACTGTCCAAATTACTTGGTCGATCTTTGTTGTCTCACTCTTTGCTACCAAATGAACACATATGATAAGATATAAAAACAAGGCTATCTTTAATGTATCACTGCTTTTCAGTCAGTTCTCTGCTGTCCTCTTTTTTTCCCCTATGCATTTTGCATAAGTCAGATATTGTGACTTACCTTTATGCCATTTATGTCTGTCTTGTCTGCATTCATTTTTCAGACAGCTGTATCAGATGCTGATTACATACTGATGGTGGAGTTGAATGTCACAGAGTACATGGCTACACCTACTGTAAGAACTATTTTTTTAATATTTGGCAACAAATACTAGTGACAGTCCCAGTCCCTGAGCACAAATTAAGTTGTTTTTGAGATGCAAAAATTACACAATATTCCCAGCACAATGCAGAAAACATAACCACAAAGTGTAGACCATTGCTGAAACTAAGCAGGAGAACATAGGTACTACAGGATACTTCTGAAGTCCAGTCTCTCCAAGGAACCTGAATATTTTCTTGAATTTAGTAAGTCCTCTGATGAGGTCTGTGATTTCCTTAGTGGAGCATGGAAGCATTAACTTTGTGCCATCTTTACATTAATGACGTATATGCTAAGCTGAGACAGCCATTCTGATGGCTGTACCTCTGAGACAGCCTTAGTCCTATGGCAAGTACTGCTGTACAAAGTGATTTTGTTAACCATTTCATGTTCTCTGTTTTGGGTTGCAGCAAACATCTAAACCATGCAGCTTGGAGGAAATCAAGGTCAGTTTTTGAAACATGCCATGTCACTTATTCTGTAAGATGCTGTATGTTGTATCAGTGTCCATTTCATCTTCAACTAACATAGCTACAGCACATGGGTAAAAATATCTCACACCTCTCACAAGTGAGTCAACTCGTCTTAATTTTCAGCAGACATGGAAATAAAACCAGAGAGCTGACAGATGAAAACAAAGTTGTTTTATCTTTGCAGCACTAACCCAAATGTAATACAATCACCTTAAATTGTCTCTTTATTGTTAGCAATGATCTTTATGAGCTATTGTGAGCCTCACCCTAACTGATTTTTTGGTCCTGTGCAAGTGACAGCTAACATCGCTTATTATCAAAAAGTGCTAGGTAATCTTTCCCTCAATTTTTACCTCATTATGTAGTTTGCTTCCCCCTTCAAATTATCCATGCTGTTAACACTACATTTTACATTACCTCTTGCCCAATGACCTTAAGCAGTCCCTCTTCATGGAGAAACTCTTTATCTGATTGATTTCATAGACTATCTGAACACATTCACAGTATTTCTATTCATAGTTGAATGTGCTCTCATTAGTCTGGTCTCTCTTCAAAGCAGACCAGCAAACGCAGTCTTGAATGCTTTAGTACATTAGCTTGTTTAACAGGTGGGGTTTTTTTTCTTAAGTTATTCAAGAAATATTAAAAAAATTTTCAGATCTACTTTTCCCTCCATCATTTAAGTTTGCTTTTCAGTCAGGCGTGGGAAGTAGCAAAGTGCTAAAGATATATCATTTTTTATGGATGATTCAATGGGATGTCCTTGTAGATGTTTGTGTTGTCCATTTCTTGTAAATCTTTGCATCCTTTAGAAAAGTGAGAGCCTGAACAGTATTGGACAAAGAAAAGGAGAGTCTCACCAGGGATCCTCTTCAGCCCAGATACCCAGTATTACAATAACATGCAGCAGTGTCCAAGGAGTAGAACTGCCTTCTAGATACAACTCTGGTTTCCTGTGCCCTAAATCCAGCAGTCACAAGCAGAACAAGAAGTCCAGCAGTTAAGTGAGTGGTGCAAGCCAGAATATCACCTTAGCCAACAGCTCTGGAACAGCTGTGGGCTGCTGAATCCAGAATACCTTCCTAGATTGGTCTGAAATGCTTCTGCAAAGACACAGCACAAGACAAGCAAGGATAAAAACATGAGGAGTGATCTTTTCAGCATCAGAACTCTCTGCAGTGGATGACATCTTGATCTGAGTCACACTGTAATTTTAATATTTCTTTATGCAGCTCATGAAAAAGTTTCTTTCATTTGGATTTTACTCTGTTCACTTATATTCCCACTACTGTACACACCTTCCCTAGAAGCTTTCTAGGATTAACCTGAGAGGGAAGGGGGAAGTATGATATTCAAAATTGGCTTTGTTCACTTAGTATATTAAATTCAAAACTATTACAGAGCTAACGCTGAGAAATTTTGGGGGAAATGTGCATTACTTCCTGATGATGGTTTCTTCATTATTGTGAAGTTTCTCAACAAAATGTAAACTTAGCTACAGTCAGTGCTCCATTCTCTCATTAATGACACATTTATCTCCGTTTTCTTCTACAATCCAATGAAAGGCAGTGTACTTTAGCAGCAATTTGAAGTTTCGTATCTTTATTTTAATTTCTGAGACAGGGAAAAAGAAAGGAGTAACACTTGAGGAAAAGGCTATGGTCTTTTCCATACTTAGCTCCTTTTCCAACAGTGACTTAAGAGAGGATTTTAACCCATTCTCAGCTAACTTCCCCACAGCTATAGGAGATTATTATGAAACTCCTGACTTTCCTTTAGCAGATTTCATGAGAAAAATGCAGAATACAAAGAAATGTTTGTAGTGAAATGTCTTATGGGTAAGTCAATACAACTGCTTTCTGATACTTTGAAGTTGTCTACCCTTTGATGTGCTTTTCTATACTAAATATTGGGAGGAGAAGGTTTAGTTCCCCAAAAATAGTTGTTCTAGAGATGGATGGAATACACATCATCCCCACTTTGGCATTTTCATTTTCCCCTTCTCTAAACAGCAGCATTTGTATAGCTGAGGGTTTTCTTCTGCAGTGACTAAATCCATGAGATTGTACTTCTTTCCCCTGAAAGGAAAGAGTTCTATCAATAGTGACTTTCAGCTTTTCCCTGGTGTCTCTTCTAGTGCACAAGAAGTGAACAAAATTCATTTGCAATTCCTAGCAGTCAGTCCAAAGCAGGGCTGAGCCCAAAAGAACAGGGCAAAAAGCGCTATTGAAACAGTTCTTCCCTATAGGCCCTTCAGCAGTGCTCCCTTTGGTTGCAATAATGGAGGGAACCCAGCAAGGCATTTTGTCCTAAGTAAATCAATTCTTCCCTATGTCACATCAGAAAAAGCCATAAAATCAATAAAAATGTAATGAGCTTATTATTTTGAGTGGTTCCAGAAGGTCTGGGGCATTATTTTGAAGTAAACTATTGGAAACTTAGGTCAAACTGAGGTTTAATAAAAGGAAGGTTATTAAAACTAAAAATGAAGGTGATAACGACTTCTGCAGCAGACAAATGTTAGATCATGAAAAAAGTGAGGCATTCAGGTTGGTAATAAACTGCCAAAAGAAACACACTGTTCAAAATCCACAGTGTTTTTATGTAAATAAAACCGTAGGTATCAGAGATGGAAGGGAGCTGTTACAGTCTCTCCCTTCACCTACTACAACAGGATATTGTCTCCCAGCAGAGGATAATATTAAATTGATAATATATACAGCTAGTAATAAGGAGAAAGAAGAAAGAAAACGTTTTCAAACAGGAATCATGTTCAAAGATATTCCTCAAGTCTAAGGAGTTCTATTATGACTTATTGCTGAGGCTTTTAAAAATATTTAAAAGCATGAAACTTGTAATTCTTTCTTTGTCATGGAGGCCACTGATACTACTAAAAGATGAGAAGAAACATTAGCAAATGCTGCCTGTTTCATATGGGTCATAAAAGACTGTACCTATCAAGAAAATAGGTCTAACTCACACGTGCTGTTCAATGTGTTAATAAGGAGCGTATGACACGTGTCACTAATAGCTGGATCCTTTGCTCCAGTCATTTTGTTCCAAGCAGTATACTTCAAGACTGCACTCCACACTCTTCTGCATTCCCTTCCACTTCTAGAGGGTATAAAAAGAATAATTCCATGGCTAGAAGAGCTTTACGAATCCACAGCATGTTGCTCTCTGTATCCTTCAACTCCAACATGTATTAGAGATTAGTTTGTATCTATAAAAAGAACTACAGCTGTTCATGCTCATCTACTTACAAGAGACTTGTAAAGCATATATTAATTAGGGAGAATTTGTATGTGAGCACTTCAAAACCCTTGTGTGTACTCTCTGTGTAGCTAACAGCTTTGCCTTCCTTCGCCTCTGCTGTGTCTATAAAAATCATATAGGGGAAAGCCTACAAAATTCATCTCATCTGAATCTCTCTACATGTGGTTCACACTGTAACCCCTGCGGCATTTGGAATAAATCATTATTAGTTCATATTTCATCTCATCCTAGCAGATTTATTTGTGTCCTGTATCCTCCACTTGGCAGTCGTTCACTTGGTTTTGCTGTCTCTTTACACCCTTCAACACAGATGACTGATTGGATTAAAATAATTTAGGACTGAGATGAGTCACGTTTCACTTAAAGTCAACTGTACAGGCTGTTCTGCAGAGACTGCCTGTAGTTTACCATGCACTTGGACTCGTTCCAGTGACTTGGAGTGTGACAGGACTAGGGCAAATCCGAGACACTTCTCTTTGGCCTTTTGTACTCCAGCAGCTGTTCACTGAGCAGGCTGCTGGCAAAGGCAATGGCAAGTGGTGCTGGGAGTTAACGCTCAAGTTCTGCCCCTTCATGGGGGCACAAACTCAGGCTTGGGTCACTAGTGAAACTGTTTGGTCTGCTCATTCAAGCAACTCTGCAAAACTGCTGAGCAATTGGTCACTACTGCTGGACCTGCAAAGGATGTGCCAAGAGCCAATGTAATGAACGGCTGCTGCAAGCCAAGCCTGAAGGACTGCATAAGGCAGCACCTACACCTTGCTAATCTTTCCATTTTTCACGGACAATCAGGGCCTTACTCCCTGTGTCTTCCAGGTTAAAATCCCATTCCATACTTTTGGAAACTTTTTTACACCCACCACTGAACTACAAAGTGTCATCATAGAAGATGACATTGATGACATTTCACAGATTCTTAAGTAAGACAGGATAGCAAACAGTATTTTCCTTGAAGTCATGCAAAACCCACAGTAAGCTTGATATTCAGAAGTAAACAAAGACACCTCCAATGCTCTTTTGGGTGTTTCTAGAGCTATAGCATGTAACATGGGTAAGTCACCACATTTGCCCATTTCCCTCAGGGTGCTTGGTGTTGTTTTTCCCTCGGGCCATCCCAAGAAGTGCTGCCATGTCCCCTCACCCTCTGATCCCTCGGTGAAAGGCGCTGCCACCTCATTAACTCTGACAGGGCACCTCTCAGTCTCTGCTGCTGAAACCACGACTGAGAGAGAGCCCTTATCCGCAATGCAGGGTTAGTATCGCAAAATGGTATTTCAGTGGCTGGTAACAAGTATCTCTGTTCAATCGCTTGTATTTGTAGGCTTGGAGTTGCTAATGTCATAGGAATGTTATAAATAGGTTTATATAAAAGCAGTCTTTAAAAAGTAAATAAATTCTTATTAGTGTCATTCTGAGCAACTTTAGACATGAGCCACGATCCTGCACACTAAATGGTTACTGTTTCTTCCTTACCCCCTCGAATTTATAACCTAGATGCTCATTTTCAAACTTATGCAAACTTCACAGCTGGCAAGATTTACAAGCTGTCCTATTTACTTCCCTTCTAAGGAGAACAGACTGAGCAGATCATCAGCGTAAGCTTAATAAAGGCAGAAAAGTTTCTTCACAGCAAATCCAGCTTAACAGTGTGACACAAACCAGTTACAAAAATGTTGTTTGTGTTTTGTAGGAAAACACTTATTTTAGTTACAGCTTATTTTAAAAGTGTTATTTTAAACACTTATTTTAGTTCTGGCAGCACCAAGGCTCTGCTGGAGACACGGCACAGGAATTCTATATACCCAGCTTGCAGAGCAATGAAAATGCTGCAAGAGTCACATCAGTGTAGGAAAATGCTCGCTCACTGAATACAGAGATGTCAGAATCACACGATACTAGACTACAAAGACTCATGGTGGTTGGTTTACTTATTAGCCTACAAACTCTTTTGGCAATGAAATTGGCTTTCAGAATTAAGATACACCTGAAACTGGGGGTAAATAGCAGGACTATGCCAGTGGCTGTGAAAAAATGGGAGGGGATTCACCCCTCTTCAGAGTGAACTTTTCTTCCCTACCTTTATCTTTAGGGTATTTTTTGCTTTGTTTTGTTTTGGGGTTTTTGGAGGCTTTTTATTGGTGTTTTTTGTTGGGTTGTTTTTTTGTGTTTTGGCAGGGGGAGACTTGGGTTTGGTTGTGGTTTTGGGAGGGTTTTTTTGTTGTTTCTGGTTGGTTGGGTTTTGTTTTTTGCTTTTTAAACTTACACAAATACCTGTATTTATGTAGATTTAGCACCACAGATATTTTCAATCACTTTCAGGAAAATCTAAACCAATCCTTGTCAAGGAGACTTAATATGAGAGAACCTTTTTAAGACCCACTTTCATTTATTTGGCTTACTGCAATCCATACTCAGCCATAATCCACCAGATCTATGACTCAGAAGCACAGCAAAAATGGCCTAAGTAGGTCTTCTGATGCCGACTGTAACTTGGAGGATAGGTGGAATGTGTAACTTTATCAGGCTTGAGTCAAGCCTTAGGTATGGTGTAGAGCAGAGAGAGCTGCAGCTCTGGTTAAGCTGTGCCAGCGCACAGCTGTAACCTGAGAGTAAAGCTCCTCAAACGTAAAAAAATAAACATGACACCTATGTAAATAACTTGCTAAGGGGAATTTTTGTGGGGCATGTTTTACCCACAATGTATAAGCAAAGCCATTGCTCATTTCCCCCAACATTTACACTTCACTGTGACTTCCACAAGTATACAAGAAGATGGTTTAGAAACAGATACAAAAATCTGAGATTACATCATTGTATAGCACATGGTCTCCAATGTAAAGTTCTGTAGGGGAACGTTTCCTGAATAGGCTGCAGGACACTTTTGGGCATACTTACAATTTCAGTGTTTTCCACTGACAGGAAAAATAAAAGCAAAGTAAAATCTATACCCTTCTACACAGTGCCGTGCCTGAAAGGTTACAAAGAAAGTGACTGTACCTCTAACGTAACAGCATTTCCTTCAAAAGCCTCAGTACTTCAAAAATATATTAAACACACCCAGATGCAACCTTTGCTGTAAAACTGGTAAAACTGCTTTCTTATTAACTTTTCCAGATGCCTAAAGTTAATCATATGCATAAATACTTACACAACCCCTCAGGACACACAAGTGAAATGAAGGAGTTAAGGGTATGTTAGGTCAGTATTAAAAGTGAATTTCTAAAATCTTTTTTCCAGACTAGTATTTGTTGTTAACACCATGGAAATTTACATTAATATTTTTTCTAGATTTCAGATTTTTTAAAGCCAAGGTTAATACTGATAGATGAGCTCAGTTGCAAATTTGATCTGATGTAGAAAGCAGCAAGCACTTTGGTAAGGCAAACTCTTACCAAGAGGAGGAATGATATCCTGAAAAAATGAATACAAGTTTGAATCAGAAGTTCAAGATTCTGTTTTTTCTTTTTTCCATGTTTTCTGTGTGACGTTGGGAAAATTACCTAATCTTCTTATATCTAAGTATTTCTGCCTGTGAAATAGAGATATTATGCTCTTCATCATCATGTAGCTACTCTCAACTAGCTTTTACAGTTTATTCCAAGATTCACAACTGAACATAGAATTTATTTTCTTCCATTTATTTTATTCACATTTTCTTCCTTTACTGCACAATTATCAAAACATCTGAACTACACTATCACACGTGGAAGACAGAGATTATTACTGAAGGGGATAAGGGATGCAGAGGTATTCTTTTTCTCAACAGAAATAATTTACAGATGCTGACCACAAAGACTTCAGTTGTTTCTTACAGGTAACATGAGTGAAGTAGAATCAGGCATTTTATTGGTTACTTGTAACTAAGAAAAATACGCAGCATGCAATTGTGTACCTGTTTTTGATCAAAAGCCCTGTATGAAATATAAAGGTTTGTCCCTTGAAGTGGTAGAATCAGGTGGTAGTATCATTTTTAGGGTTTTCTGTTCTATTAATGGAGCAGAAATTGTTCATGGAGGAAGAGAATCCTTGACCAGCAGTGTAATCCAGGAAACAAGGGTGACAAATAAATTGGGTGAAGCACTACAAAATCAAACCAACAAGATTTCCACAAACTTCCCAGAATGTTGCCTAGAATGAAAATCAGAGAACTGTATGGTTTAAACTGTACAGTTTAGCCTTCTCTGAACATCAGACAGTTGTTTCTGCCCTGTCCAGACATGAGTTACACTTTCAGGACCAACTTCTACTTTCATGCACAAAAGAGTTCCATTAATATCAAAGAATTTAAAATAGGGCAATTCATCAAAGCTTGAACTCCAAGAACTGTTGAGAATAAAGTGAGGCTTACCAGGAAAGGAAGGAAAGAAGAATAAGACTATACTCTTAAAAGCTTATAGAAGCATTTCTAGTGGCTGGAGCACATGACTATTATCACAGCAAGCCAGAATCCCTGAGGTAACTGTCCAGTGCTGACCTGTGATTTGGAGGAGATCAGTTCCCATCAGAGTCCCAGCAGTATTCACATACACTAGACTGGTCATGGTTGGAAACACACAACCATAGAATAGACATATGACAGTGTTTTCAGTAACACTGCTTCCCTTATTTGTCTATATAATATAGATTAGACATGCTATGCAAGTTCACCTTTAAAGAAAAAGGAAAGCAAGAAAGAGAGATTTAAAAACAAAGAAAAACTGGTTTTCTTTTTGAAAAATGTTCCAGATCTAAAGTTACAAGTTCTTTCCCAGTGTGACTGCTCACCTTCCTCCTCTTGTGCAGACTGCAGAAATAGCTTAGCTCAGTCCACATCTCATAGAGATTCTTCTCATTTTCCCTATTTCCAGCAAGGAGGGACCAGTCAACTCTTCTCTAGTTAACCCACAGGGCCAGAGGGAAGGCCCTTGACTACCCCTTCCAAGAAGATGCTATGAAATACTGTTTTTCCCCCCACTTCCCTTTCTCGATCAGGACTCAGCTCCCTTCTACCTGCCAGGTCCTGCAGTTGAGCAGTCCTTGACACTCATCCCATGGACAGTCCTGCTTTCAGGCCCTCCCAGAAGTATTGCCATCATCTTCCAATTTTTAGTAGTTCACACTTCTAGTACCCCCTTCCAAGGAGCCCCAGTGCCCTCAGGTGGCAAACTCAGCATTAATTAAACACAGCTCCCTCCTGGCTTTTCAAGGAACTATCTATGCTTCCACCTTATCATGTAAACAGATGGAGTCTAGGCTTATAATAACCCTCCAACTGTGATTTAACAATATGATCCTTTTGATGCTGCTGTCCTCAGCTGAAGCCTCTGAGTAACAGAAGCACATGGCAGAACCCTTAATGTGTATTGATAGATCTTATTTGAAGTGCTATTTTCCAGATGCACTTGTTAAAACTCACTTTCTGCTGCTGCTCACTGAAGTAAGAAGAGAACTTAATCTGATGAAGGACAGAGTTGGGGTGGTAGCATCAGGCAGATTGGTGGTTCATCACATTCACTGCATGGATTCCTTTTGAAAATCATTCCTCTGAAAAAGAAAAAGCCACACCAGCCTTTCAGGTTCAGGATCATTACGTTCAGTTTCACACAGAAAGAGCTGCTCTCTTTAGGCACTGTAGATACTGGTTTTTTTCACCTGAAGGAATTAAAACCATGTAAATTCCATGAAACATGATGTGAAACTCCAATAAATCACACCCACTTTAATTCTTGTTTCACCCCAAACTGTGATGGTAGTCTGTGAACAAAGGCAAAAGAAGCAAATAAGAAAACACAGCTCAGGATACCCATTAGCACTGCATCAAAATAAACTGCTTTCAAATAAATTTGGGAATCCAAAAATGCTGAAAAAACAGTAACTTCATATGAAACAGGCATCTTCTCTTTCTGTTTGTGGGCCAGAAAAGGGACCCAGAGTAACCATCTTGTGTCAAATTTCTCCTTGCTCCTGTCACTGAAGCCTTGATTTTCCTCACATGGAGGAGCCAGACCATAATGATTCCAGAGACAGGGCTAAGGAGGCCACAGCACGTGTTACAGAGCTGTACCTTGCAGCTTCCCTTCACTGTGCTGTTTCCTGAAATAGAAGGAGTCCCATCACAGCTGAACCTGCTCCATTTTCACTGGGTCACAGTACAAAGACAATTGCTTCTCAGAGCAGTTCATGAACATGGCATCAGTGTGAGCTGCCTGAATTCCAGCTTTTAAAACTAAAATTACTGCAGGAGTTTTCAAAATAACACTGCTGACTGTCCAGCATCACTGGAAGCCGTTTATGGAAAACCCAGGATTTGGGGTGTAGGGTCAGGGCATTTCTTTAGCCAAAAGGTGGTCAAGACCAGATGTCTTACCAGAAGAGCCATACAAATAGGAATGGCATGATACCAGTAAAGACTGACAGCATGAGGATGCAGAGAATTCAGCCATACAAGGTGGATCCTGATGGGAACTGGGTTCCTCATCCACTATTTCAGGGGAATTCTCTGAACAGAAAATCATGGTAATTAAACAACTTCATGGGGATCCCAAATCAGTTCTGAATTTTTCAGTTAAAAACCAAAAAGTCCAGTGGCAATAAAGCAACATCCTGTACTAAGCACTTTGTGTCTTTGTGACAACTAGATTTTCACAATACTAGTGTTTATTCTCTGGTTTTGTATCTCAGGACTGGAGACAGAGATTTGAAAAAGGATTCTGGTGGTCCAAAGGACATTCAATTGAACTTCAACAACTGAAAATCTTTGGAAGTCCCAAATGCAACACTCACAGCTATTATATATACAGCACAAATTACACCAAAATTGCACTCAAAGCATTGGTTGATTTGACAAGTCGAGAACCCCATAATGTTTCTGTTTCAACATGTGACTAACTTGCAGGCACTTGCCTTTCTCTGCTTCCTCCTTCCAAGAGCTAGTGGCTTGGTTCCAGCAGAATTATTTGACTTCAGTAAAATTTGACTGCTACTAGTTTACTTCATCTAAACTTGAAAGAGATCATAAGAATAAAAAAGCTCATCACTGAAACTTTTATTCTGTTCCCTCTATAACTTATATCCAGAATGTAAAGGAAAGGGCTGAAGAACAAAATAATAAAAATGGAATAAAGAATAAGACTTTCCTTATGACTTTTCTGGGAGCTCTATTCTTGTTAACTCATGCACTGTTTTAAACAATGGGGGAATTGAAAGAGGTTACTTATACAATAGGATCCTGAATTTGTATCTCACTTGTCGTCCCCTAGCCCACCAAAACTCAGCTGGAAAGCTGGGCTGACCCTAAACAAACTTTGAATTACTGAAACTGCCAATAAAGCTACAAAATAAATGTATTTTTTCTTAATGTGATTGTACAGATATGACCTAGAACATTTTTTGACATGGTGTGACTTTCTCTATTGGTCCTTTGCTCTGCTTACTGCATGAAAATATTGTGCAAGGACAGAGCTGGTTGCTCAGTTACTGTCCAGTGGGTTGTATATTTAGCACCCGAGCATTGAGATATTCTCGATCTTTCTTCAAGGTTGGGCACTGAGGTGCTACCCCCCTTTGAAAAAAAACATATACCAGCACTCAGGCTCCTGCAGCAGCTAAGTTAACAGTTCACAGTTAGTTCAACTTAGTTCACAGTTTCCTCAGCAAAGTTTATCCCAGTTTTCAGATGCCCCAATGAAAACCACTTCAATAAATCAATGGGCTCAACTGAAAAATCGTCAGCTCAAGGCACCAAGTAATCAAACTGAACAAGACTGCTACTCAGCTGACACTGCTCTATGGTAAGTATCACAGGTAGTGCTGAGTCAGAGTAGGGCATTAACTCTTTCTGTGTGTTGGGCAATTCAGTTTCGTGCAGTACCCGAGATTATCTGTAAGAAGTTGTATCATTTACTCTTGGAGTGCTGCAAGGCAAATTCAGGAAGGTTTTGCATACTATAACTGGAGAGTAACAGTGCCTGTTGTAAGAAAGATGCAATAATGGATTAATCAATCTTCAACAGAGGGATGCAGAGAAATGCCAAAAAAAACAAGTGGGAAGAGATTCACCTTTCCCTTTATACAAAGAGCCTGCATTTACAGCTGAGTATTTAAACAGAGAGGTAGAATTAAAAGGACAACATTTATTTAGCCAAACTAACTGAAAATATTAATTTGTAAGAGAATTCCAGCTTTTCTTCTATTTAAAATCAGTGCACAAGACATTCATGCTGACATTTTGGGGCCAGATTAGCCCAAATTCAGCATGAAAATGGTGGGGATTATAAGTCAAGCAGCATTTCTGGGGTTCATCCTGCTGACAGACGCTCTTGGATTTCCTGCTGCCATTACTCTGTTTTCATCCTGTACTAGGAATGTTATGCTGATAACATGGCCCAAGGAAATGACAGAAACAGTCCAAGGAGGTTATCATGCGGACAGCCTTCTTTTTCATGTTTGAGCAACACTCTAAAATTGCAATTCACAATGTTCTATTGAGCTGTATGTAACAGCTTCACATTTTGATTATTTTCTTTGCATGTTTGTTTGCTCGTATATGTGGGCAACACTAGGAAGCCTGCAAAATTATTAAGGTAAGACTGAAAATAGGAACGACGAGTGTCTGTCTTACAAGGATAAAATTACTAAGGTAGAGTCACAAAAAATATGATCCTCATCTGACCTGTGCTTGCTACGTCTTCTGAAGATTTTCTGCAAAACAAAATCATTTCGGAGATCCAAAGTATTAGATTCCTTTGGCAGCTTTTTTGCCAATGCCAGAACACAATACCACATGAATCATACTGTTAACTGGACATATCTATAGTGCTATTTTTAAGGAAATTCCTCCTCGTCTTTAGTCAGAAGGGAAGTGAAAATTGCCCTTTGTTTTGTAAATTTCCCGTTTATTTGCCAGTGACAGAAGGAACAAACCACTGACTCTCCTGCCCCCTTACACAGCACGGGCAAAGAACTGGGAAAACCAGAACTGCTAAGCAATCACCAATGGAACCTCATTTAGGAGCTGTACAGTTCGGGTAAGTAACAGTGCAAATGCAGGTCAGATCTGCACTCCTCTGAATGCTGAACAGTCACATCAGTGCTGTCACAGAGAAGTGACACCTACACAGCCCATCCAAACCAAAGGCAGAATCTTCTCCCCAGCTACTTGCTCCTCAGTAGGGGCTCTCAGAGAGCCACACTCATCACTGGTTTATTTCTGCACTCAGAGCCCCTTCAGCAGGGGCAGGGAGTGAGATGAGACATCAAAAGCATTACCCCAGGAGAAAGCACATCCATACTTTGTGCCGCAGTGTCTGTACTTTACTTGATAATTTTCCTAACATCATCACTGGTGAGGAGCCCCTCAATACCTGAGGAGGTCAGCCTTGCTGGGTAGCAGTCATTCTTTTACATTTCCATCCGTGGTGGTCGCACCTTCAGTTTAAAATTACCAGACAGCTTATTAAAGTACCTGATAAACGTAATGAAACCATACTGCAGAAATTGATGAAAAACGAGGGGCCTATTTACAAGGAAAACAATGTTTCTGAGACTGATCTGAGGCTGCACAGCTGATGAAACAGTTTGAGAGATCTGATTGTGATTAAAAGAAGAATAAAAGACCAGGAGAAAGACTTGCAGAAAATTAGCCCTTGACAGAACTATCTGAATTTTCCAGTAAAGGAAATTGCCCAGGCTGGAATGAAACTCATGGGTCAAAAGCAAATCACACTGAGTGAGTCACTGAGGAAAATGGACAGCTAAGTGCATCAGTAAGCTACTTTCCATGAGGCAAATAGGATTGTTTGCACAAGATGGCCTGGCCAGTGTAGTCTCAGTGCTCAGCTTTTCATACTACGTGGTGACCCCGAAGGTGTTTCAGGGAACTATTCCAAGGGCATTGGCTGGTAAGCAACATCTTTCTGAAACATCATTTAAAATAGGAGTTTAATACTGTCACTAGGGCTTTCTAGAAAGATGGGATAGAGGACTTTGTCCCACCAAATGACAGGCACAAGTTTCTGGGAACAAGCCTGCAGACTTTTAGAGAGTGCTGAGCAGGTAGAGCTCCCATACTTTCAAGTTCCCCAGCCCTGAGTGACCTGTGGAGAAACATGCAAGACAGTGTATTTCATCCTGTTTCAAACAAAAACAAAGTCTGAAGCAAAACTGATCCACCACTCATCAGAACAGGATTATTGGCTTATTCCCAGTCATCCTTACTGATACTTTTACCAGGGAGCAGAAGATCAGGTTATTGAAGGCCTTGGAAAGGCTCAGGTGTAAGTCCTTAAATCTAAGTATGATTTTTTTATCCCACATAGAATGGGATAATCTAACAGGACATCACGAAATAAACATAATTTCCCACCACCTGGATCATGTTTTCCAGCTTAAATCACCAAGTATGCTACTTTACGAGGTTGCTCACTCATCACAAGATGCAAAAGGTTTCCTTTGGGGATATAAGCCAACTTGTCAGCGGAACATTTTTGCAACTACCATGAAGTCACAATCCATACGAATACAAACTTTGGCCAAATATAAATTCAGGAATAATTTAGATCGATTTTTCCTGGCTTTGTCTGTGCATCCTGGATATTGGACCACAAGAGGGGTCAGGACTTAAAATGCAGAGAGACTTGAGGTTCCATAAGACGAGGAACACTAAAGCCGAACCCTTTTCAGCAGGCTGGAGCTCAGAAACCTCTCAGCAGGCCGGTGTATTTCCGCGGTCGCGCTGCTGCGCTGCCGCCCCTCGCCGCGGGGGCTTCGCCCCGGGCCCGGCCCTGTCCCTGGTGCTGACCGGGGCCGCCTGCCCGGGGCCTTCCCTGCCCGCGGAATTCCCGCTCCGGGCAAATCCCGGCGGCTCCGGTGCCACCGGGCACCGCGTGCGTTTCCAGCGGCTCAACGCTTGAGAAGAGGCATTTCTTCCTTTCCTTTTCTTTCCTTTTTCTTTCCTTTCCATCTTTTCTTTTCTTTTCTTTACTTTTCTTTTCTTTTCTTTTTTCTTTTCTTTTCTTTTCTTTCAAACTCATAAAGCAGTGGCTCTGTCGTTGCACTGAGAAAACAGCTGACTTTCTGCAGGCTGCTTCGGGGATCATAACTATTATCATCATTATATAATTTTTATGTTTTTTAACATAAAAATCCAAAAAAGCAAACCAAACAGAACTGCTGACTAGAGGGGTGTATGGAGCCGGCTGCCGGGTCCTTGACAGCACTCAGCAGGACCATGTGTAGGCACCACAAGGCTCACTCTCCTAAATCATCTCAGCATCAGTCTCCTGGTGGGCAATTAAATTGTTCATTCTGCATTTATTTCGTCCAAACCCTTTGTCTCCTCTCGGGACGTCGTTTTAACTTTTCCACCTAACTAAAATGACCATTGCTTTTCAACACCAGTGAATCAGTGGGGAAAAACAACCTCGCTCCCACTTTTCCTACGGGATGAAACCACAGCTCTCACTCGTGTTCCGGCGGTGAGCAAAGGGGCAGCAGGCGGTGAGCGAAGGGGCTGAAGGCTGCGGGCTCCAAGCCAGCAAAGCATTAAAGCACAGGGCTCAAGAGCTTTCGCTGAACTTGGGCAGGACAGCAGCCCCTCCCGGCCGCCCTCGCCTCCTTCCCGAGCGCTCCTGGTCCCACCCGCGGGCGCAGCCCCCCCGCGCCCGCCGCCATTTCATCCCTCGCATCCTTCCCTGAGGGCTCAGACGCGGAACGCCCGCCCCCCCGGGATACCTGCTGCCCCGGCGCTCGGCCGAACCGCTCCCCACAGCTCTGTGTCACCTTCCCGCTCTGCCACCGCGGCCCCGAGGTGATCTCGGCCCGAACTCGGACATTTACACGCCGCCGGCAGCGGCTTCTGGCGGATCGGTCCCTGCGCCACCGCCCGAGGCAAATCCCCTCCCGCGCCGCCTCGCCCGCCCGGCGCCCCCTGGCGGCGGGACGGNCCGGAGGCGGCGGGTGCGGCCGCTCGGCCCGGAGGTGCCGGTGAGCGGGACGCTGCCAGCGGGCAAGGTGGGTCGCGCCGCGACTACAGCGTGTCTGTAGTGGACAGTTAAACCCCGGAGAGCCCTTCCTGGGAAGGCAGGAGTGAGCAGGCGAGGCTGGAGTGTAACTTTTGGGAGGCTGCTTAGTTATCTTGCACCCGTGTGGGTATAGGCGCCCCGCCACATCAGCGTGCTGTGGTGATCCCTGAGGGATCTGCGATGGCCACATTCCACTGACAGGATCCTTCTCCTAAGGCTTGTTGTGCGCTCCCCGCGCTGTGCCAGACCTGGGGCAAAGCTCCTGTGTCCTCGATGTCAGCGCTCAGCCCCTGGGCTGTGTGGAGCTGACCGTGATGTCTTTGGGTTTGTTTGGATTTGTTCCGATCACTGTTTTCTCTTTCCTGAGGCCAAATAGTCAATTAGGTTTCCCTGTAGCAAGGCACAGATTACACTAGTCGCAGGATTGCTGTAAACTTTCCTGGTTTCAGCCCAGAGTTGGAGAACAACGATGAGAACAGCAATGCAGACTTCTTTTTCTGCCTTAAGTACATGTATTAGAAACTGAGCCCTGCGTTTTAATCCACTTTGCTGCTGTTGACTCATCTTCTCACCTAAAGCTGGTAGCCTAAGCACTGTGGTTATGTTTATAAACAGGATGTGGTTAAAACAACAGGTGTTTAGGTGTTCTTTACCTTAAAAGAAATTTCCTTGTCATGGGAAGGTAAGTGCCATAGAAGTCTTAAATATTACATGGTGTAGTGGATGTCTTTAAAAACAATGACTGAAAGCTGGTAAGATGATAACTTAAGTCTCCACAGTCTGGAGAGGTATCTTTCCCTTCCCTTTCATGGTGAATCTCTCCGCAGGTTTTCAGTTTAACACAGTTACCCAAAAAATCTTCATATCTTTTAAAGTTTAATTCTGACTAAACTCTGTTGTATACCAAATCTTTTTTGGTAGTGAAAGGAGGTTGGTGCAGGGAAAAAAAGGCCATGCAGTAGAGGAAAAAAGTGTGAAATACAGAGGGGGTTCTAAAGGTGAAAATAGTCATGGTGAAGGATCTAAAGGGAGGGGTAAATAGCAAATTTGGTTAATTGGTAAAGAGATACCGGCAGTAGCAAGCAGCCAAACAGGAAACATTTGAGCTGCATTTCTGAGGGCATTATATTATAGAGAAGGAAGATAATATTCTATCATTATATTGCTCTAGCATATCTCCCCAGCGTTATCAGCTTCTTCTGGAACCCACAAAACACAGCCTTAGTAAGGTACTGACAAAGCAGAATGTGGTGAAGCCAAGTGTGACGGAAAATTTAGCAGCTTGAGAAAGATCAAGACTTAGGACAACTTGATAAAGGGGCTACAAGGAACTTAGAAATCCTAAGGTCTGTGAGAATTGAAGGATTTTAAATAAATAGGTAAAACAAAGCTGTACATGGAGGTAAAAGTCGGATTAGCTCAACTTAGTTCAGAGTTCGGCAGTGAAGGAAAGGAGATTGCAATGAGCTCTTTTGCAGAATAGTCTTACTTTGGAAGCAATATTGAACTTGTGGGGGAAAATATCTTTGCTCTTGGTAATTAATTTTACATTCAGTTTGCCACTGGCAAGGTAGGAATTCAGAGCTAAAATATTTTTCCATCTCTGATGTGTCAATTTCAAATTCCTTAGCAGTGCTTAGCTAATATATAGTACATGTGTGCTATTTCATCCTGTGGACAGCAATGGAGATCAGTCCCCAAATACAGCTGGTGATTTCATGTGAAATGTACTTAGCATTGGGTTGATTCAAAACTTTGGAAAACTCTAGGATTGCATATATTGGACAACTGGTTCATGGCTTTTCTTCATGCGTGTGTGTCTAGTGAGTAGTTTTTTCAAAGGCTCCATTCACCTTGCTTTCCCACTCTTCTGAAGGATTGTAGATACTTGTGCTGGGGACAGTGCAGGAATCCACGGGACAAAAAGGGTTTGTCAGAAAGCTGAATGCTGCTTTCTTGTACTGCCACTCCCTCAGGTGAGGGAGACTGGAAGAAAGATAATCTTTTTTTTTCTTTTCTTTTTCTTTTTTTTTTCCTACAGGAAAGTCTATCCAGCTCGTTGAACATCTTTCTATTAAAGAGGAGATGATAGTTTATTCATGTGTGGCACAAGTCTTTCACTTGCCTGAACATGAAACATTGAAACCATGACCTTGTATGCATCTTTTTATTTGCCAGAGATTCATAGTCTGTTGCAGCTTAGAAGTCAAACTCTCAAGCAATCCACTTCTGAAATTCTTGATGATCCAAATAATACAACCTTGTTGCTGCAGTAACAGTAATTCAAGTCTCCCCTGTGCGTACATTGACCACAGCAGCTAAAATATAACCTCTGACTGATGTGGCCAGCTTTGTGAAGTAGTTACAGCTTTAACAACCGGAATTTCCATTACTTGTTTCCCCCCACCTTAATTTAGCACTGACACTAGTGGCTTTTATTTCATTCACTTGGTGTCTGTGCACTGCCAGGCGCGCAGTTGTGGCTCTCCTGCAGTCACTTCACTGTGATACGCACAGCGTGGTCCCCCAGCACGTGTGAATTGTTTCCCTGGTGTAACAGCTCTCCCGGATGGGTGGAAGGACAGCTCTGCTCGGGCTCAGAGGCATTTGCTGGAGAGGGGACACTCTCCTCTGCCTGGTACCCATCCAGCTCCCACACAGCTGTTCTCATCAGTCAGCTGGGAATAGCTTGGGGCAGGAGGGGGGTGCCTGGGGAGCTCTGGACAATCCTCGGATTTGATACGTGTAGAGAAAATGTCACCTTGCTCCTGGAATGTGTTTTTTGTTTAAATGTCACTCCTTACATCAGTGACCTCATCTGACTCAGCACTCAGCCTAGCTTCTCTCTGAAGGGAGAGCGCTTTAAGCAGGTCATAGATTTTGACATAACCAGAGAATGTAGGGAAGAAGGCACACCATGAGAAACAAAATACTATTATCTGAGCGAACAAAAATTATTTTTGAAACAGACTAGCAAGGATTGTGTAAAGCAGTTTAAAACCTAATCTAAACGTCACAAGTGTCTGAAAAACAAGGAAATTGCCAGTTCTGTACACACAGTTTATTTCAGCCTCTGGTTTCCCAGAAGGTTTTGCTGAGGTTTGTGCTGGTAGCCATGGTGGCACTGTACCTGCTGCACTGATGTTTCACCTCTGAGAACAGGTCATGGCTGAAACAGCCATCTGAGTGGATCACCAGCTTTCTTACTTGGAGGCTGATTGTACTGAGTCTGTACAAGGTGAGACCTGTGCTAAGGGCGTCCCTAGCAAATGGAGCTGTGACTACAGCGTGAGCTTCTGTAGCATTGCAACTTCATTATTAGGAGCAGAGGTTCTTTCAGGCAGGCAGAAGGGATACAGACACAGGAGAGAAGCTTGCAGAGAGAAAACTGTGGAATATTCTTTCTCCAAATGGCTCCTGGTAGGGATAGCGCAGACGCATGAGAGAGCTGCGGTCCTGATGTGTTGAAGGGAAGTGTTGGCCAGGACACTGGCATATCCGCTACACTTTCCTTTTAAAAATGCCCAGATATGCCGAACGTTTGCGCAGACATGGGCAGAAACCAAAGAAGTAGGAACAAGTGACCTCAGTTTAACATTTCATTCAAGTGACAGAGCCCCGAATGCGATGCCCGACCTCGTTTCTTAGCTCGCCCCTCAGCCTGAAGGGTCTCTCGGATCCTTTCAGATGTCCTGATAAGCAAATGGCATGTTATAGACATGAAAGTAGGACAGAAACACATAGTGTTTGCTTAAACAACATCTCTGTTTCTTAGTGCTTAGCTCTGTTCAGTTTGTTGTGTGGTTTTATTCTGTTCTGGGGTTTGCTTCCCCCCTTTTTTCTGTTATTCACACAAATTACTGAAGATTTGGGTATGGGAAGGTAACATGCACAGAATTCACAGTCTATACAACTGTGGTCTTCCTTCTAATACTTATTTATGTGATACTGTCCTTAGCAGTGGAGCAAGGACTTGTTATGTTTATCTTACTCCTGGTTTTATTCTGTTCTCCTGAACTCTTGAAATGGAGCCAAGAAAGGGCACTAAAAACAGCAGTGAATTCCTAGGAAAAATAAAAGGAAAAATACAATGAGAATATACCTTCAAACTTTCGTGTGTGCATGTGGTTTTCTGAAAAAAAAAAAAAAACAACCAGTACTAGATAAACTGGCAGTCCAGGAAACTGCCATTTTAAGTCCAGCAAGTCAGTTTTGCCTCTCCTCAGAGTAATCATCCAAACATCAGTGGTTCTGGACTCAGAGAGGCCAGGTTATAAGTGCTCTTAATGTAAATGTACCTTCAAGATATTTGTGAGACATCAAAACCCTGCTTTATTCTCAGGCTCTATCTTGCAGTTTGCTTTCACTTTGGTTGGGGCCAGTTCCACTGGCTTAGTGTAACTTTTATTTCAATCTGTGTGACTTGCTATGGTTTAATGTGGACCTCTGGCTAAAACAGAGAGTTATATGGTTTAGTCTAGTGCTTATGCAGAGATTAATTATTCCGTTGTACAAATGGCTTTTCTGGCACTGTGAATGCTAGACAGAAACTTTTATTGCTTCATGGTTTTGAAAAATGATCGACCATCTCCTTGGACAAAGACTGAGTTCCTGGTAGTGTTTGCTCTCTGCTGTTTTGTCATCAGATATTTATCATGTTTTAAGGTAGGTGTATTGGCAGGGTCACCCGTTATCAATGTTTAATCTGAGCTGCCTCGCTCAAGTGCATTGTGTGGGTTTGCTTGTCTTTTTGATTATCAAAGTAGAACCCATGTTTGGGGGACATTTTCCCTCCTTTTTTAATATAATGGCAATTTCTTTCTAACCAGAGGATAAAGGAGGATAAATGCTGTGAAGATACAGAAGAGGGGTTCTGCAGGTCCTGCACAAATTACTGACTTGAAAGGGGTGAGCATTATTTAATGTTTGTGGCTTTACCCTGAGAGCAGAAACCTTTTGTTTGTATCTGTAGTTCTACCAACAGCTTCTTCCCTACCCTCATGCCCTCTGTATTTTAGCAATTTCTAATCTAAGGGAGAAATGCTATCCAGCATTACTGAACAAGGTTTATAGTTTTATGTAGTTTTATGGAACTACAATGTAAACTATGAAAAAATCAAGGTATTAATTAAGGAAGCAGTTAGCTAACTATTTGTATTCTTAGCCTTTCATTCAAGGTATGACAACACCTTCAGAAGACTTGTATTGAAATGATGAAACAGGTATGTAGTGAAGCTGTGCTTTTGTCACAGAAATTAAATGCTGATTGGAAGTACCTCATGATACATCTTTCTGCATTCAGAAAGAATGTTAATTTTTCCTAAAGAAAGCAAGGGTTGTGGAACCAGGAGCTAACCATGAAGTTGTGGAATTTTTGGGGTTTTTTGGTGATGCTAAATACATGTAGTATATACTTTTTTCAGTTTAACAAAGCATTGCAAAAGAAGGTTGACACTTTCTTGGTGCCTTTCCTGCTACATGTGGAAAGATCTATATAGAAAGAACTTGTATTATATGTCACAGTGCAAGATAGCTACGTGAAGAAGAATTTAAAAATTGCTTTGTAGTTGTTAACAGGTTAGTGAAGAGACTTGGGTGTTCGGGATTTTAGAATGGGATTTTGTTTGCTTGTGTTATTAAAACATGCATTTTGTCCATAAAGTAACTGAGCAGCATGAGGGGCTTGAGGAGCCTAGAAAGATCTGTCCCCTTCCCTGGGGACTATATTAGACCTCTGAGTCATGAAGTCTTTGCATAGTAGGTGTCTGGTTACAAACCTTTTATGGGCCCCACTCAGCTGGGATATCAGCATCTGCATTATAGCTCCCATCTATTCTTAGGTGGTATCAGAGCACGACTGAGCAGGCAAGGCAGAGAGAGAATTGCTTTCATTATGTAAAACTCCTCCCTGTTCTCAGTCTGTTTTTTCACACTTTTGTCTGTCTGCCCCGTCCTTCTGTCCTGCAGTGCCCTGTTGCTGCCTGTGAAAGCGGTACAGCATGGCTTACAGTGTGACTCTGAACGGACCTGGGCCCTGGGGCTTCCGGCTGCAAGGGGGCAAGGACTTCAACATGCCCTTGACCATCTCCAGAGTAAGTGTGCAGAGAAACCTTGCTGAGCTTGTTTGGGTTGGAATGGAGCAGTCAGGTGTACACTTTGACCTGGCCTAGCAGAATTGAGATCTTTGCACCTAGGTGTGAATAAAGACAATATAATGTGAACTGGAAATGTACCAGTTCGGAGTACAACCTGGCATTGATAATGCCTCAGGAAGACAGTTCTGGTTAGTATGTTTTTATGGATGGTGATACTGTCTCTTTTAAGTAAGCTTCCAGTTCTATTCTGTACAGTGTTGTCTCTTTTTCTGCTGATAGGAACCTCATTGGTGCAATTTGGGAGGAAGGGAGTAGAACAACTCTGAATGGGAATACAGAATTATATTTCTAGAAAATAAGCATGTAACTGCTTGTAAGTATGTGAAGTCAGGTGTTAGAACAGAGACAGGGATGTGTCCCCTCTTACGATGGGGTGCAGTAGTTGGATGAAAATTAGATATGTCAAGCAGAAGACTCCGTAGTACTTAAAATACAGTCTTAAATTATGCAGAAGCCTTCCATTTGCAGCTGACAAACAGCGTGGATTTAATAATTAATTACCTGGCGTATCTGTCAATTCCAGCCTTATATCTTGTAGCTGCCTTTTCCTTTTCTCTTTTCCTTGAAGCATTATTTTAGGGTGTTGCTGTTCAGTACTGCTATTACCTGAATTAGCTCAGTTTTGTAAATATTTTTAACATTGGATGGTTTTCAGGAAATTTGTGTTTCCCTTACCTACTTTTCTCTTATAAGATAGTCCTGTGTAGCTCCCTTTTTTTTTTCTTGTTTCTGGCAGTCTCAAATCTGCTCCAGAATGTTCAGATATTTCTAGAGAGGTCTTGGTTCCTCCACAAATGACGTGCAAAAGGCTTATTTTGCAGTACAGTGACAAGAGGGGTTACTTACATAACAGTATGTAAGAGAAATACCAGAATGATTTAATCAGGCAAACGAGTAGAATGCAAATGAAAGGTTTGCTCCACTGCAAAAGTAGTAATAATAAAAAGCCACCTACACTGCTTTTAAAACTATGTTGTTTTTTTCATAATGAAAAAATACAGTCTGTTAAGTTGTGGGTACAAAATGTGATTCAAAGTCAGTTGGTAACCTTCTGAAATGTTAGCTATGCTATTTCATATTCATCCTGTGAAACTGTATCATCTGATCTCCCTTGTTCTTATGCACATTTTCCCTTTCTTGGAAGACAGAGCCACATTTACCTTCATACTAAGGCCTATGATGATGAGATGTACTTTTCATAACTCCTTTTGCAGCACAATAATTGCGAAGAAGGCTGTTCTGGCAGTATTACCAAAAGCAAACAAGCAAAAGACAACAGAAAATACCCCCATCTACAAAAATAAACTCCCTTCATAAACTCAGATTAATTTTGCTCCTGTAAATAGTGTTGGTATTTCTTTTCTCATCCCACCCAAGGTAAGTACAGAGAGGTGCCATCATATTTTTGTAGGTGTTTCATGACACTTTGCAGCCTGCACTGAATGGTGTTAATTATTTTCTTATAAGTCGTTCAGTCATACCTAGAGTCTGTCAGCCATGGGCCAGGGCTGTAGCACTTGTACTGTATATGACACAGTCGGTAATGAAAAACCAATTGTTTCCCAAAGAGCTCATTGTCTCAGAGTGTAATCTGTGAAAGTGTAAACGCTGTGCCCAAAGGCTCTATGATTCTCATGGGGTTTTTGAGAGCATAAGAGGAGCAGAAGTGAAACTGTAACAGCTGAATTCCCAGAGGTGTGGAGGAATTAGCTCTTCACACAGCTGACTGCATTTCCAGCCATAGCAGTGTCAGCAAGCACTGTTAAATGTTAACTCCTTCCCAGGGAGGCCCAGTTTATGGCAGGGACTACAGCTTTGGGATGGGACTGGATTTTAGAGCCTGCCTTATGAGGGCAGAAGCAGACATACAGGAATTAACATAGCCTCTTTCAGGGGAGCTGGGATAGTTATGCCTGCTGGTTGTGATGTTTTTAATTGGAACACAGTGTAATGCATGACTTTTGATGACAATCTGTTTTTTTCTTTATCATCACATATCTCCAAACAGATCAGAAATTGCAGTCATAAGTGAATTGACTTATGAACTCAGCCATAGTTGCAGTCTTATTGTGGTGGGGAAAGGGAAGCTATACTTACATTTTAAAGATATTCCTGGTGGGGAGGAGGGGAGAGAAGATAACTGAGGAAGATTTCCTTCTTGGAAAGGTCACACAGCTCTAAATGTTGCTAGTGGATGCTGTACACCTATTTATGGACTGGTTTTGATCCACAGCTGCCCTGAGATGAGATTAGACTTTCTATGTGCAAGATGAGTCCTAACTCCAAATACTTCAACTTAACGAGTATTATAATTGCTTTTAATACCAGATGTGCCATGGCCCTTTTGACTACATGTGCTCAGTGTCCTAAGCCTGCAGACTGGGTTTGCATGCAGACATGTTCATTGTGCTCTGACTGCCCCCAATTAATTAGACTGTCTATGGGCCATAGAGAGCAGAAAGATTCCTCCTTTTTCATGAAGGCTCTATGCTCTTCTGTCCTGCTGCGAGAGCACTGCCTAGAGAGCTGCCGAGAAAGACAATGGAAAGTTTCTAACACAGCAGGATTGTTCATCCCATCTAGAGGATTAGACTAACATGCTTCCAAGCACCCTCCTGAAGAGGACACCAGTGTTGTGCCATTATGAAGTAAGCCCATGCATAGACATAAGGTGGGAACCTGTTGACCTGCACTGTCAGCCAGCCCTATGCAATTCCCACTCACCTCCCACTTTACCTGGAGAGCAGGGGAGAAATCCTGAAGGTCTTTGAAACCTGCTGAGAAAAGCACAATACAGGATTGTGGGGTTACTAATACTTCTGTTCAGGAAAAATGCTTTTAACACAGTGGATGAGGAAGGGAATTACGCAGAGCTGTTTGGTGTAACAGTTCACTCCTAAAGGAATCTTTTAAATGGTATCTGAGACACTGTGTTTTCTTCCATTCAGGTAGGCCCAGGTGATCAGCTCATTGCTGAATATCAACAGCATAATGCACAGGAGTCACAGTCAGTCAGCTGGGTGACAGGTGAAGATGTGTTCCCTTGAAATGGATTGTTCTGCTTATCTGTTCTTCATCTAAAAATAAATGCCTGACTAACATAGAGGGTAGGAAAAAGAAAACAGGAGACAAAAACAAATGGGGAAGAGTTAGGTCACTCTGCAGCTTTCACACTCCTTTAACAATAGTGCTGGGAAATCATCTGTAAGCTATTTTTCCAGTCCCCACCCAGACCATCCTACCCATTAGAAAAATTCAGCCATGAGATGTCAGATTCTGCTATGAGATGTCAAACTCTGTCATGAGATGTCATGAGCAGGTAGCAGACGTAGGAAAGCAGTATTGACAGACTTAGCAAAGCTGAGCATCTGTCAGCCCTGCTGAAATGAGTGAGGCATTCAGGTTGTTGGCAGTGCTAAGCGCTGTCACCAGTGGCATGATCATATACATAAATCTGGTCCTTCCAAATTGACGTGGGCAGCAAAGCTGTTTATTTTCTCCTACTGCTTGAACTGTCTGGAAGCAAGCAGAATTCATTAATTTTACAGGCCTAATCCTCTGTAAGAAGGCTTCTGGACATAGTTAATTTATTTAAGTGCTCAGTTGCCACGTTACCTAAGATGATACAATTGTACATGGTTGGATGCAATAACAGAACATCTTCATATAATTTTGAATCTTTATTTCTGAACAGTAAACTTTTCTAGTGAGACAGGTTGGCTTGCAACTCATGTGATGAGCTGAAAGGTGTGAAGGAGCTATCATTATCTGAGATAGTGGAAATATTATTTAAATCACTGTGATAACTCGTGACTGGTATATTCACTCTGCAATTATCCATACAGTTTTGTGTTTCCTAACAGAGAGGTTTTTAGCTGCTTGGGTTCCAAATAAAGCCAGAGCCTGTAACAGGAGATAGTGTTAAAACAAAACAAAAACATTCAAGAAATACTTTTCTTTATTTACTTAAGTGATGAAAAGGTTGAAATCTGTTGATGATGTAAGTCCAGGGAGGGAAAATAGCAAATGCTGCTACAAAAAGAATTAAATTAGATGATCTGTATACTGACTCTGCTACAAGCAGCCTGAAGCAGCTTTTCGAGTCTGGGGAAAACCCTGGTCTAGCATTTTGCAGTCTGTCTCTGCAGGAGCAGGAGGGGTTTTTTCTCACAGTTGTTAGGCTCTTTCCTTTTATCAGCATCTCCTGCTGATTGCTTCCTCTCCCTCCTCCACTCCCTAGCATACATATGCCAACCTCTGGCTGTCACTGCCTTTGCTTTAGAGGAGCTGTGTGAGAGTATTCATTTCCTGTGGGCTATTGCCTATCAGTGCCCTACAACAGACAACTGAGGAGGGAAGGCAGTCCCTCTTCACTTTCTTCCTTCTATTCTTGAATGGGGGAAGCCTCAGATGATCTGGGTCAGGCTCTGTGCATTCTGCAGCTGTCCTTTGGATGGCCATGTGGTGCTGTACATAAACTATAATCAGAAAAATGCACCTTAACCTGTATTAACTGAACTGAAACAGTTCAGCAAGTTCTCTTGGAGTGCTGGTACCACATCACCAGTTAAGCACCCACCTTTGGTGAATCAGACTGCTGAGTAGCTGTCCTAAAGCTGCAACTGCAGCTTTGAGGGGGTATTTTTTAATTTGCCAAATAAAAAGTCCTTCACAATACCGAAAAGCTATAGATTAGTATTTCTAATAGTTGATATTCTACTGAACTAACAGATAAGTCTGGCGTCCTCTAGAAATCTAGGAGTCTTCCCCTTTAACTATTACTCAGTAGAGATGTTTCCTTTTTCCTTTAAAGTTCAAAGGAAAGTCAACTTCTGAGAAGTAAGTGAGCCATTTAATATAATGACTGTCTTATGCCTAGACAAACTGGAGTAATTTCTTACACCTGAGCAGTTTCACATTCTTCCAGTCTCCTTACAGATTAACTCAAAATAGTTCCTTGTGAGAGGAAAATTAAATACTTCCAGGCCAGCTTTTCAGAACGCTCCAGAACTTTACTATCTATTTTTTTGATAAAACAACTAATTTGTGGGCATTAGCATTTCTTTGGGATAATCTGTTGAATTTGGTGATTACTTCTCGAGTAGCAGTCACCTCATCTGAAGTTACAGCATTCTGAATTTTACTACCTGCAATTATTTGTAATATATGTAAACAGTGTCAGTATCCTAGGAGAGTGCTAGTTATCCAAGGTGGTATGTTTGCTTTCAAACTAATTTGCAAGCCAGTTCCGATATGTTTACAGCTACATCAGAAATGATTGTGTTTCTGTGAGCCTGAGCCCTACAAGTAACTCCTCAGCCTCCTGATTTGGTATTGTTTACTCGAGGTGTTCCAGTAGACAGCATCTGCACTATAAATGGCAGTTTGGTGTAGAGGGCATTTGTATGATAAGGTTGCATGTCTCATCAAACACAAGTGTCATGTCTGTGTCAGACAAGGAGAAAGGGAACAAATTCTCTAGTTGTGTTCTATTCAAATAATACTTGTTGAACCAGAGAAATAAGTTCTGGCGCCTGAGAATCAAAAAATCCCAGGATACTGTGGAGGCAGTTCAAGGCTCTGCTCTGAGTAAAACAGAACAGAGTTTCACATGTGGCTGTGCAGCTGCTCTAAGAGGTAAGAAATTAGTTATTCTGAGGTAGACAACATTTCCTGGCTTGACCAAAAATACTGTATCAGGTCCGAGAAGTAATCCCAATGGATGTTTCACCAGAACCACTAACACTTTAGAAGAAGGTTTGATTTCAGCAAATACCCAGTTTTGTATCCAAAGCAGTTGCAGCACAAGATGGGTTATTTGTCCCTTCTGGGTAAACAGTCATGATAGAAGTAAGAAGCTTTTGGATTTTTTTTCCTTGCAGAAAATATTCTGAAAAATCCATGAAGTTTGTTGTTGTAACTTTAAAGTCAGGTTTGTTTGTTGAAGAGTGTTTTTATTGCAATTTTTATTTAAACTGCAGCATGATAACGCAATGTGATTTGAATGCACGTATTCTACTTGACAACTTCCAGGAACAGCTGCAGCTCTTGGTCAGATGATTTCTCCTTTAAATCAAGTAGGTACTCGGAACACAAAGGCAACCCCTCTTATCTGTTTGTGTGATTAAAGGAATCACTAAATACTAAGTCCACTGCTGAAGGTCAGGGGTATATAAGGAGTATTATGTGTTCTGCACAGATACTGTGCAGAAATCATCTATTTAAGGCCATATTCTTCAATTCTATTGGTTTTGAATTTCAGGGGAAACATAACGCCCTGGTAGAATATAGGCCAGATAAATGTGAGTTACAGCCAGTAATAGCTGAGGTTCTGGTTTAAATGGTGTTACATCATCAGACCTGGTGTTCTGACTGTTCTGACGCAAAATACATAACCCATGGGTTTGAAGCCCTTCATTTCACCTCCTAAGTGCCTTTTAATTTGGAGTGGGATTGTAGCTGAATCATCAATATTGTGTGGCATTATCTTTGATAAGACCTCATTCTATGAAATAACTGGGCTGAAGGATATCTGTGCAATTGCCAGCTTAGTTATAGAGTAACTTCACAGCTTTCTTTCCTGCAAAAGAAAGGGAAATGCAGCTCTTCCCCTGAACAGGAGGCATATAGTGTTAGCTGTGGGAAACTTGGGCTCAAGACTGGTGAAAAACTGTGTTCACAACTGGGGTAACAGTAGTTCTTGTGGTTGTATGGAAGAGGGAGAAAAGGGTTTCTTAGCCTAAGGAAACAGATCCCCAGCTCAAATTAGTTATATTCCTTTTTCATTTGTTTTAAGATTTAACTGTGTGCCCTGGCAACTGGATAATGTGGTCTTGACACATTGTTCAGTCTTTGACCTAGAGTTTACTTATATGAGAATATAGTTGATGTAGTATTTCAGGAAGTCCTCAGATTTACATAATGGTCATTAAAGTTAATAATTTTGCAGATCCTTTAGAATGAGTAAACATCAGGAGGTAACCATTAAATTATGAATTCAAAGCTGCTGAACTGTTAGTGCTTTATAATTAAAATGCACAATAAGCTTTTTTTCAGGTAAAACTTTTTATTAGTGTCTGATGTCTGAGCTCTGTAAATGACTGTCTTAATAACATGGCATATAACTCTATCATTATCTCCATTCTGAATACATTATTGCAAAATGTTCTCCAGCCAGTGGAACACAAGGAGAAATTAGCTCTGCAAATATGTTATTATTAACTTTCTATACTAGCAACAGCAGTTCCTATCTTGTTGTCTAATTAGTAGCATAAAGTGTATGTTACACTATAACTATCAAAAATGTGGGTATTTAAATACAAAATAACACCAACCTTGAGTAGCAGTGGGAAAGTATGAAAATGGTGTACAAAATGCAGTAGTCTTCATTATAATCTAGCTTTCACAGTGGGCTGGAGCTAGCTGAGAAGACAATCTCATGTAGCCAGTTTGTGTGTAACTAGAAGTTTCTGCATGTGGCTACCTGAGGTGCTACCATTTTAATGCATAATATAGCACTGAATAGTGTCCAGTGTAATACGAGACAATGCTCTTCTTTTCTGCTGAGTTTTGTTGCAAGATTAGCCAAAATTATCAATGTGCAGGTAAATTATTAGTACCTGTTGAAAGATCTTGAGAAGGGGAGAGGAAGGATGGAAATTTCTGCTGAACACGGCAAAAATCAATTTCAACTGCAAGTTTGGAGGAAATAAATGAATTTAAAACCTAGTCTGGCAGTGTCAGCAGTACTGGGCTAGTAAAAATGAATAATGCTAATTGGAAAAGAATGGTTTCTATACACAACATGTTAAAGGGCTGTTTCTGCAGTACTAGTGTAATTAAAGCCTTAATAAAAAGATTACCTGAGAAGAAAATATCTGAATAGGCTTTCTGTTACAGTTGTATAAATTCCTAAATATTAATTTGATAGAAGTATGCCATGATATTTAATAAATGAAATTCATTAATTCATAAAGAATTTCATTTTTGCTGGTACAGAGTGAGGACAAGGATCTCAATAAATGTGCTGTTAATGCACCTAAGATCCATAATTCACTTTATCTATTTTAAAGCTAACAGATATCACCTGTCAAAATGTATTGCATAGATGATGATTTTTTTTAAAGAAGTATTTTATTTAGCTACTCTCATAAAACTCAGGTCATAAAAGAAATAAAAGCTTGGTCACATAAAGCTGGCCCTGAAGCTTAGGTCAGCCTGTTGGGTATCCTTTGGGGACAGTTCTAAAACCTCCTGTTTTTCAGATCCGTGAAGAGTATAATATTTCCCCCAAACGTAAAGCTGTTTGTGTTCTTCTAAGAGATTTGCAGGAGAAAAAAGCACACAATAAATACAGGGAAGAAAGTACCTAGAGTTAGGTAGCCTCAAAAACTTCATTTTCAGCTTATGAATGGCTCCAGATTATATCCTGAATGGGCTTCCTACAAGGTGACTGCTCTCTTTGGTAGTGGTGGTTAGCAGCCATTTTCCCAAAAGGTCTATGAGATCTTGCTCTTCTTTTAGGAAGATGAAATGAGCCAAATGTCCTAAAGGCATGTGAATCCCTCGACAAGGGTAGAGTTACTTTCTGCACCTCCCACGTGCGTGGCTGATGTTGTGATCATCTGTGCCACAGGTGTTCAGTGCCTGGACACGGTGCATAAATAGGTTTTAACCTTTCCCCAAAATCCTTCCAAATACACTTGATTTGTAGCAATGGCAGCTGAGGATTAGGAGGAACCCAGCCTTTCACATGGTCTCACCCTATTCCCACCTTTCCCTTGCTCAGAGTCCAAATTCCAGCCTCTGGTCTATTTTGGCTCCATGCCTCTCTTGCTTAGCCATACCTAATACAGACATAAACTCTTATTCTTAGTAAAAGTAGCAGGCTTAAGGGCACATGCTTACTTAAACAATTAGGGGTTCTCAGTTTGAAGCCAGTGTTAGGGACAATTAGTCTTTGTGGCATGAATAAAAATATTTGTAATGCATTGTAACCCTTACTATACCTGGTTAGGGTGCCGTGCACACTCTTGAGAAGCCTCTGTGGGACTCTCATGCTATATTTAAAGCATCCAGTAACTTAGGAAGCTATTTTGAATTGGAACCAGTTCTACGTTTACCTCAAGCTTCTGGAATGGGACATCTTATCCAAAACTCCAAAAATACTACATGTAACCTCAGATTCTGGTACATAGTGCCAAATCAGAATGCCCTGGTATTAGGGTGAATTTGGGCTGTCTTTCCTTGATCCTGGGGGTCACTGGGACCATCCTGTTCTGTTTGAAAATGTCAGCATTCTCTCCTTACCTAATCATAGCAGGTTCAAAAATGGCTAAAGGGCAGTTGGTACTATGGCCGGTGTTTAAAAAAGAAATAGTCAAAGGAAGATGGTCTTTTTCATCAGCATTGGCTAAGGTTAATTATTGTAGGGAAAAATGAATATTTTTTCAGCTAATTTTTTTTTTTTTTTGGAGAGAGTTGTAGAATACAAGTTCCCTCCTAACCTACTGTCAAAATTCCTTTCCTGTCTAAAAGATTCTTATATCACTGTTTTGCTTAAATTATCTAACAAATTATGCAAGATGAAATCCTTTAGTCCTTTTGTCAACTGTATGTGGTGGGGTGGATGAGGATCTCTCTCTTGCATGTGTGCTTTGCTTTCTTCATGACAAGATGTGGTCAGCAGTCTGCAAGCATCATCAGTTGTGCGGACAGCAGCAAACCACATCTGCCTGAACTGCAGTCTCTTCCCTGTTTGGCTGCCCACTGCTTGGTACTGCTTCTTTCCAGGGCACCACTTCAAAAATTGAAACCTGCTGATTTGCCATGTAAATCTCAGTAGTTCAGGCTGAGTGCACAGTTCTGATTATCAGACTTGGCTCCTCACGGGAAGGGTGAACTGACTATTGAGGTGCCAGGAGTGTTTGGCTGTTTCACCCCAAGGAACAGCAAAGCTCTCCTCTCTTTTTTTGGGGAGGCTTTATCCCCCCCTTGAGAACTGTGTGCCTCAGCTGTAGCAGCCGGCTGCAAGGATGAGTACTGATGGCTTTGGCATTCATCCCCACTCCATGTGGGACTGTTCTCTGCTGTCTCCTCCTTCCGTATGCCTGGAATGCTTATGTGGCCTCTTTCCCCTGCCTTCTTTCTTGCTCTATTCCCACATTCTGCCACACCACAATGTTCTCTCCTTTCTTTGCTCCCAGCTTTTGATGCTGTTTAGATTAAGTGCACTTAGAGGGGAGGAGGAGCAAAAAGATGAAGACTGCATTTGGGAAGTGAAAGACTTAGACCCTCCAAAAGGTGTTCTAATGTCCTGTAGAGACATGAAGGGACAGGGAAGGAATGAGCAGGAAGAAAATGGCTAGGTATGGTGCCACGTGGAGGTTCATGACTGCACGGTGTGAGGCTGGGGGTTTCCTGGTTCTCTGATTACATGTGTTGCTGTATTAAATAGTCTTCTCTAGCCTTGGTTAAGGAACCCAAGCTGCAAATAATACCAATATGACTTCTGTGTTGACAATAGAGTGCATCTTCACTGAGATTCCTGGGAGACACTTTCCTCCTTTTACAACCACACATCCTATGGTGGTTGGATGGATTTGTCCTGGTCAGCAGCAATTCCCTTTCCCTACATATCTCTGCTTAATTTTCTTCAGAGCAGTGGTTTCTCACTCTGAAAATACCATCTTAGATTGTAATCTCCAACTTTTTCTTTGAAGAAAATATAAACATTATTATTCTTTAAATATATATATATATATATATATATATAATACAAGCAGATAATGATTGAGAGCATTTTCATAAATTCCACATGCCAAAACACAGGGATTAAGTGGTGGTGAAGAGAAACAAAACAGAATAAACTTTCCTGAAGGTCTAGATAATCAGTGAATTACTTCGGTTTTAATTTCACATCAGTTTTATCTAGACCAAATTCTTTCCAAGGAAGAATGAGAAGATGTATAAAGATTGATAATTTACATGAACAGGTTGCTCTCTGGAAGAAAATGAATTGTGTGTGACCTGTCGTGGAGGTTAACTCAGCTTGTGGGAACATTCCTGGCCAAAAAAAAAGTGATCATCCCTTCCACAATATTGAAGACATATTTGCAGTGTGATTGACAAGATGAGGAGGTGGTATATAATTTCTGTGCATGTCAAGGGACTGGTAATGTATGAAACCAAAACTAGAACTTAGCTGCTTTATTTATCCCTTGAACAGATGCAGTACCAGCAGCTGCAATAAGATCTTTTATACATTCCACCCACGATTCCCTGGAGTTCATGTGTCCTAAAGACAACCTGGAAAGGAGACAGGACACTCTCTTATACACTATTACATTTTATAAGTACAGTGTGAGATGCTGTTCTTTCTCATAGGGAAAGAATTCCAGGCTGGATCTGAGTTTCATGCCATTTGATGATACGGGTAGATTTCTTTATCTCTTGCTGCTCTGAGTATTTAGCTCAAATGCTTAATTTGGTCTATAAATTTTGTTTTATTAAAACTCTCTATAGACTAGAAAGCAGCACAAAGGAGTAGTTTTATTACAATTTAACCCTAATTTGCCTTATTAATGGAATGTTTAATTAATTTTATCTGAGGGAAGTATTGTTAAGAGGACTAGTAAAAAATTTTACTTCTTTTGTCTCCATTAAGTCTTGATCCTCCTCCACTGGTTTTGCAGAGATTGGATTGGGTTCCAATATTAAACGCATCTGCAAGCTTAGGAGGCCAGGAAGGAGCTCTCCCCATGTAGTTGGTTGTTAAGCCTCTTGGTTCAAAGCGTAGATAAAGGGTTTAGGTAGGAACAAACTTTCCTTGTTGGCGTTTAATTTTAGAACATCCACAGTGAATGTTCTGGCCTGGATGCCACAAGTCTTTAGTTTCAGTCTTCCCATAAAGCATCTTGGCTACTGTCTGAGACTATTTGTGCTGTACATCCACACCAGTATGCTACTGCCCTTGCATACACTAATGCTGAAATGTTTAGAAAATACTCTCTAAAATATTATCTTTTTCGACTGCAGATAACACAATTTTGCCATAGCAAAATAAGGATCAGGAACTATTGAGACAAGCCCCCAGACTGCTTTTTTTTTTTTTAATAAAGGACGCATGTCATCTTTTGAAGCTGTTCATATCTTCTCACCATTGCAGCAATGACAATAATGGCATATTTGGTAAAACCTAATTTTTTCAATGTGTCATGACAGAAGCTTTATTCTGGCTAAATTGTAACACCTTAAAAGAGATGATGGTGACCTTCTTGAAAAGGTGAATTTGAAACATCTAATTGTTTCTTAGTATTTATTTGAATATTTTCATATATTTATTGAGTAAAGTAATAATAATTAAAATCTCTGAATCCCTAGGTGTATCTGTTAACAACAACAACAACTAATCAAGTAAAAGCATGTTTTTATAGAAAGAGATCAAATCGTGAGAACAGCTGAAAAGGGCAGTGATTTGTAATGTCCTTAGTACATTTTCAGTTGAGCTGATTTTTTGTTGGAACACAAAAGGTGTTGTCCCTATTTTCCCTACTGAGTGTGTACTGCCTGGGACCGGTGTATTTATCTTTGGATGCAAATGGCCTAAGAAAACCCCTCTCTCTTTTGTTTTTTTTCTTTTATTTAACACCTGTGATGAACAGATATTTGTGATTACATATATATATATATGTATAAATAACAATATATATGTCTTTTCTCTGTCATTTGTCACACCATTACTTCCTTTTTGCCCAGTTTATCTTGTGTTGGTACCAGAATAAGTAAAATCAAAGTTTTTTTGATGGTATCTTTGTACTTTTTGTGCAGCTTCATTCCAAGGACAAATAGCCATTGGTTGGCTCTACCTCTTTACATTTTCCTCCCTTCCTCTGGTGACTTGTGTCACTTTGTAGTGCAGGTAGGTTGCACTGTGATAGTCCTCAATTCAGTTAGATAATGTAACAGAGAGAGTGCCATGGCCTCATGTTCAAGGACAGCTGCCTAGAAGTTGCACTGAAAAATTGATTTTAACATCCTCTTAACTTTGAAATATGTCTTGCACTTCTG
This sequence comes from Donacobius atricapilla, assembly GCA_013397315.1. NCBI lineage: Eukaryota > Metazoa > Chordata > Aves > Passeriformes > Mimidae > Donacobius > Donacobius atricapilla. The sequence goes on from WBMY01015958.1 coordinate 478,830, forward strand.
TGATCCTTGATATTGTCTAGAAGTGTCTTTTTCCTTTCCATTCTTACCTCTGACACCTTCATAATCTGTTTTTTTATGGTTAATTTCCATTGCAAAGACCAGTGAGAGAGACTAGGACGGGACTTTATTTTTTGATTAAAATATATATTGTCCATTTTGGGAGATGAGAAGACCATTTTACATGATATCCTTTTTGTTAGCTTCACTCCAACCCACTGTTATCCATAGTCTCAACATATATAGAACTGTTTATATCCTCTAAGTAGAAACCAAAGGAACTACAAGACTGAGCAGACTGTGCAAATACTAGGAATGCAAGCATGTGTGCCAAGTTAGTGAAGTTGTTAGCAAGCATTGTCTGTACTGATGGATAGCTAAGCTGCACGTGGAAGTGGCTGGTAATTCTTTCTATTGCCTTCTCTCCCTGTCAAGGCATTGGGCAGTATTCTGCTAGCACTGGGGTGGTATTTTGAGACTTAAGTTTGGATTAAGTAATGTCAAGACAAATGCCAGTCTGACAGAAGTGAGAGCACTGTAAGCCTACACACTGGCATGGGACCATAAGGAAGGAGTTTGAAATCTTGCCTGGCAATTGTCCTTCTATAACAGTCCTTTTAGTCAAGTGAACACAAGATTAATCTATTGCAATTTAAAAAAGAAAGTCCTGCTTCCACTTCACTGCTTGCTCACAGTATTTAATCTGATGTTTAGAACAGACTTGATTCATTTTTTGTTGCTCAATATATTATTTTAAATACATTGTGGGGCTGGTAGTTGGAAGGAATGTTCCCCTAGAGGGGTAAAAAAAACCTCACAGCCAGCTAAAAAACCCCAAAAAGTAAATTGTCAATAGAGTGAGAAATTATTGGACATTTAAAGAGCCAAAGCATAAAAGTTTTAGTAGAATATAATCAAAGAATTCTTTTGGATTTGTATAGTTGAGACTGAGCCATAAGTTGCTGTGACAACGCCAATTCCCAATGTCAGATCTCCCTTCTTCCCCCTTTCCCCCAGTTTTATCAAAGTATGAAAGTCTTGACTGAGTGAGATGCTATTGTTGGCAAGCCTTTGATGGACACTCCTGGAATTTCAGTGCAGGAGCCATGACTTCTGTTTTATCTGAAATCTCACTGGCTCTTGATGACAGACAAACTCTGTTTTTAGCATTGCACTGAAGGTCAGACAAATGACTGCTTTCCAAATAGAGTAACTGAAGATACTGGAACAGATTTATTCCTGGTATAATTCCACTGGTTCTATGAAGTTACAGGGGAATATATTTGTCAAGAGAGCCTTATGAGATGAAGGATAATACCACTATTCTCAATCACTTGTGTATAAAAAGAGCTTGGAAAACATACCATTTAACATAATGTTAAAATTCTTCTCTAAGAGAAATTCTATACTCACTAAGATAAGTGAAAAGCAATATTTTTAGCTGGAATGAACTAAGATAACTCTGTTAACGAGACTGACCACCGTAGAATGTAATTTTTTTTTTTTTAATATCTGGGAATCTAGCTCTGGCTTCTTTAATTACGAGTGAGGTTGAGGTTTTCTGACTGTGTAAATATTTTAGGACTAATCTAGGAAATGTAGACACTAACTAGGCTGCTTTCTGCTAGTGGCAGTTGGGATGAGTCCATTATTTTTTACAGATCTTTAATTTTAGTTGCAGTTTTGGCACTCAAGTCCATAAACTGGACATGAGGCAGACTGGTTAGATATTTTGCTTAATTTTTTCAAGTTATCTGTGACCTTAATTCATACAAAGCAAAAATTGATTTTTCAGATGGATCAAGAAAATGAAAACTAAATACTGTACTATCATTGGGGTATTAGTAAAGGAATAATCAATGTCTTTGTAGAATGGCATTGCAAAGGCCAAAAGTACTAGGTAATGTGAAAAAGTTTTTGTGGGAAAAACTTTGGTGAGATCAGAACCACACTGACATTTTCACATTGATTGTGGAAAGCAGAGGAGCAAATGTCAGCTTGTGGATGCAGGAAGTGTGTAAGTATTGGCTGAGAGGTTTAGCGATGGCTGATGAGGAGGGGCCTTCCATCTCCTGCTTTGTGGGAGTGAATTGGTCAGTCTAGCCTGGGGACATAAAGCCATAGATGCAGAGAGATCCTTTGGTAAAAGCTGTCACCTTCTATGCCACATTGTCCCTGAAGGGCCAGAACTGCATTGATTGCCAATACCCCGCAACATTGGGAGCTGATGCAAAAATTCAAGATTTAAGCTTTTACAAAGAGTCAAGAATGTGAAAGAAATGTAAACTATGTTTTAAAATTTGGAAAACAGATGCAAATATAATCTTTACAGTTCTTTGGCCGAAGTGTACCCCTTAAAGCTCAAAGAGCCTTTTTAATAGTTTGATCTTACTGTCCCCAAGAGGTTACACTTCAGTGAGCTTTTCCTTAGAGGTGTCAAAATGTTTCTTCAATGACAGATACCCTGACAATCACGAAGTACAAACAACTGTTGCTATGACAAGGCAGGATTTCTTCAAATTGAGTTAGCTTTGACTCTAATGCTGTACTCCACAGGCTCCACTTTTCCAAACCATTCACAACATATGCTTTTATAAATTCATCAAACAACCCTCCATGCTTTCTATACCCTATGTTTTAATGTCAGAGCAAATCTATGTTCTACTTGTGGCACCTGCTGTGGCACATACTTCAGCTACTTTAGGGGAGTACTAAGCATACCACCATACTTAAATTCCTGTCAACATAGCTGTGATAAAGACCCTTTGGAAAATGTATAGCTCCACCCTAAAATAATCGTTTATCATAACTCATAAGGGAGAATTAATTGGCATTTAGTACATGTAATAATATGGAATAGTGCCCTTCATGAACAGGGCCATGTGTAAAAGCACAGGCCACCTAGAGGAGTACTTTTTAACAAGACAAAACAATTTCTGTAACAAATAAACTCCACTTCTAAAAATATACTTAGGACAGTGAATATATTGGTAAGTGCTGTTGTGCTGAATATTTTTAAGTCAGGCTTCAGCAACATCAATCTGTATTACTAAATATTGGAAATGCTATCGTAGCTTAAGATACAAGTTTATATTAAAAATAAACTTTTTCCATTATCAATACCAATAGAGTTGAGATGATGGGTTAACAAAATGATATGTTGCAGCTGGCCACTATGGGAATATGTGCACTATACACTCATAAATCCTTTGTCTATAGAATATGCAAAAACAAACAGATTCATCAGGCCCTTTGGCATATTAACATATTGTGACAGTATTTGAGCCTGTGCACTATCTACACATGGATAATGTTTCCCAGTTGATTTTTCTATTTATTACAGAAATCTAGAAAGGGAGCGAAAGGTTTTAAGGGGAAAAAAAGTTATTTTCTTAGTATTGATTCATGTTTACTTCAGAAGGTTGTGTAGTCATCCTTTCTTCCCTGTGACATAACAGTACAACTCTGAAATCCAATCTCTCCTACATCCATTATATGCATATATATGCATATATTATATGCATTTTTTTAATGGGTCTCTATGCTCCATAGGTTTGTCATGACAAGGAGCTGCTTCATTGAACTATGGACAAATGCAGACAGATCCTTTTGATCCTGTGGAACATTCTTCTGACTTTCTGCCACTAAACATGGGCTGGTTGTCTGCATTCTGCCAACACAGGCAATTTCAAACTTGAATTTCTGTGATTTAAGTTTATATGTCATTCCAAAGGTGGAAGGTAATGTGCTTTGAGTGTCTGCACTGGAGCAGAAGTCCAGTACAATGAGGAAGGTGTGTGACACGCTGACTTTACAAAATGGCAAATGACATGCGAGTCTCTTCTATGAACTGTTTGCTCTGGCCCTAGCCATAGGCATTAGAGAGGGTTCCCAGATGTAAGGGCGAGATGGACTTAACAGATCTGACTTTGATAAGGAACGCAGGGAGGTTGCTTTTTGGGACAGGAGCGCCAGGCTGCCTGCCATCCTTAATTTTACTTCCATACCCATAAAACCAACATGAACATAAAACTATAGAGGGAATAGAAGAGCTTTTAGAACTTCATTGTAAATTAAAGTTATATTTTCTGAATGTGATTTAAAACAAAATCATTGCTATCTTGCCTGAGGTGAAAATGAACACTCTGATTTACCATTGCCAGGCAGTTATGAGGGCATTTGTAGTGCAAAGCAATTAACAGAGAAACTGAAATACTTGCATTTGCACTGAAGAGAATAAATTTGTGCAAAGTAATGGGGAGTTGGGACCATAATATTTTTGCTCTGCTGAAGTTTTATTTCTAATATGTTGGCAGGACAGAAAAAGTTCTCCAGTTCTGCAAAACAAATGGGCTGGGGTCACAGGAAGAATGTGCACAATAGAAATAATTTCCTGCATGAGACTCCTTGACTCAGTAACTTTCACAGCAGCTTGATTCACACATTACTTGGGGAAGGTACTTGTAATGATGCTGTTTCAAAAGCTGCTAATCTCAGACCAGTTCTGTTCTTTGTCTTTCCTTCTGTAGAAGGATTTAACCACTTTGGATATTCATACTTTTAGTTCACCATTCTGCTTTTTTGCTTTGGTTTTGTTTTTCTCCTGAGAGTTGATTATCAATGTAGCCACTGATATAAGCGCAAGACTTTCTAATTACACACTGATATACCATAAAAAGCACACAGCCCTCTTATCAATTTCTACATAAGATGGGCATGACTTCGTGTCATATCTGAGTTGCAGCCAGCAAAAGCTTAGCTTGACAGCCTAGTGCTTTTTTTCCCCTCTGGATGATTGCATTGCACATTCTTACAGGGTCATGCTTGATAAAAAAGGATAAGGGGCCTTCAAAGAGACTTGACCAGCACCTTATTGTCTGTGGAGCTTTTACTTCTGCACTATCAATGCAAATCTCTTCACAGAGGCTGCAGCAGATGTTAGAATTATTACCTAGACTGCAGAGCAAAGCAGCGTAGAACTTGAAATACGAGCTTTTGTATCAATTCTGTTTGTCTGTGGTATTCACACAGAGCAGCAGATGAGATGATTTTGGATGCTTTGAAGTGGAGAATATCTTGTTCTTCTCTGACATAGCCAGAAACTTGTAAAATAAATTTTCTCTTTCTCTTATGTCTCAGCTTCTCTTTTTTTTTTTTTTTTTTCCCATTTGTATTTTTAGAAGGAAGTCATTTAAATGCCTGGGTGATTTGTTAATACCAGTCTCCTGTGTCATTTGCCCCAAAATCTTGTTTGATGTCTTGTTTGTCACTGTGAAACATGCTGATTCTTTATTTTCCATACTTGTATTACCCTTAATTATAGAGCCTGGGAAGGTCTGGGCCCTGTTAAACATGGTACTCAAAGTGTGTAGAAGACCCTTTGATTCCTCACTGTTTAAAACCAGATAATTTCCTCCAATGACTGGTGTGTCCCATGTCAAAGGAGACCACTGGATGAATCTAGGCTTACTTTTGTTTTCCCTGAGTAGTTAATGCATATGGCTTTGATATCAGGTACTGACTATGCTTCATATTTTCCGCTGCAACCTTGTGAGTCTCTCCAATTTGATAAAATTTTGCAGGTAAAAGGCTATTCCTAGTAGTGAGTGTTTAGTCATGAACGTCATGACATTCCTCATGAAATTAGTTCAGTCTTAACTCAATGCAAGACAGAATAGTAGGAGGCTTTTTCTAGTTCTTACTTTGGAAAGCTGTTGAAGAATAATGTCATGAAATAGTTGCTTTCTAGATATAGAATAGGAGATAACTGTGTGAAATAGGAATTCCTTTCACTTGAATGTGTGCTGGACTGGGTATGTCCCAGAAGATTGACTGGTATGATCAGGAATTAGGAGTTCTTTCCTGAGGATTTTATGTAGGAGATAGATGAAAAGTGTGAGCAGAAGGTAGAGGGTGAATTTCCTTCAATCCTGAAAAATGCAGGAGGGAAGGCCATTCAGAAGAAAATGCCTGACTCCAGCTGAGAGAACCAGATGGACATAATATGTGGTACTATTTAAAAGAGGTCTGCTGAAAGTTTGGGAGCATTTTTGGATTTTATTAGGCAATTTTGTGTAAAATGCATGTGTTGCTCCTGTATCGTTTACGTGTGCAATCTTAGAGTTTCTTCAAGGGCTGTATAATTCTATAAATAGAAGACCCATCCTAGGCTAAAGAGAGATTACTAATACGGCTCCATTTGGCACTTTTGTCTGCCCCAGGAATCTCCCCAGCTGTCCAGTAACCATCCAAGCATTCCTAATTTTCATTTATTTCCGCTTCCTGGTATCTGAAGTAAAAGCCTCCTGTTTGTTAAATGGGTGCATATTCACTTTGAGAACTGTTTTCTGCTGCCATTGCTGTTGTTACAGCATTGATGTTGATGTTGTTCCCATCAAAGTTCCAGCACTGACAGTTTTTAAATATTTTCTCTGCAAACATGATTAATGACATTAAGCAAGGTTCCTGAACAAGATGTTATAAAAAAGAAAAAGGATATACGAAAAAAAAAAAGGAAACAGATGAAAAATGAAACTAGAGAGGGTGGCCAAGATCAAACTCTGACAACAAATTAAAACTCAAAAATGCCTACAAACTTTCTTTCCGCGTGGGTGTACAGCTCTGAAAAATATCACTGTAAATGTAACTGCCTAGAACAGAGAACTTTCATAATTTCATCAGTCATAATACTGGCTGAATCTGAGATTTGCATGCTGGTATTAGGGAATGCAGCAATCTTCTTTAAAGTAATTTTTTCTTTATGCAGTCCAAAATGTCACTTTAATTTAGTCATTCAAATGTTTGCTTGATGATAAAATACAGTGATGAAGCTCATTGTCCTGCAGTTTAACTAAGTTCTCATTTGAGATCAAAGTGGAGGGTTAACTTCTTTGCTGTGTTCCTTTCATTCCTCATTTGTATTAGGCAAATAATGGTTTCCCTAGCAGCAGGAATCCTTATTAAAGTAACTGTCATATTTTCTCATCTATACAATTCATTGTTCAGCAGTTTGTTTGGTGCCAAATGAAGGAAAAAAGACAAACAGGACGCAGAAAGGCAGACCACCTTAGACCTTCTGAAATTCTTTCTTGGTCAAATGACAACTTTGTTGCTGCCTCTTCCAAACCAATTATTTTGACATGCTCCATTGCAGAAGTGAGTGTCTAATGTAGCCAAGGAAAATACTGTTAAGGCAAATTCTGAACTTGATTACATTCTTTCCATGGATTTAAATAGATGTCCTGTGAACATTTATTTCTTAACAAAATAAGCAACCAGATTATCATAATTAGTGTATTTACTCTGGAACAGGAGATGAAAATTCCTAGTTTGGACAAGCAGAGTTCAAAAACTCATTGTGACTAGGTATGGAGCTCATTACAGCCTCTGCTTGCAGTGCGGAGGAAAATGTCTGCACTTATCATTAAAGAAATTAAAGATAAAAGTACAACCTTGAGATGGAAGTGGGGCACCCTGCAGATTAATTCTGTTACTTCTGCGTAAGTTACACAGTGTAATGATCCTTAAGGAGCTATGTTCTGAGCTGAGCATGAATGCGTATCTTAAACTAAGAATCAGAGCCATACTCTTCTCTCTAAAGACTAGTTAAGTATCTCAAGCAGGCTAATGATGATTTTCATACAATTTATGCTCCTAACTTTTGTTACCTAAGGATATTTATTAGATAGGAATGTTTAACCCATTTTGCAATACCCACACTAAGTTCCTAAAGCATTGATCATGCTACCGAACTGGTAGAAATATTTGCTGTTTCAAAGTACAGGTAGTCACCTGAAAGAAATGGGAATGTACAGAGGAGTGAGAGTTAGGGGAACTTATGTGGTCAGCATCCCCAAGGCCCTTCTTGAAACACTCCATTTAAACATACATGCTCTGGAAGAAAAACACTGCCCTGTCTTGTTGCTGCTTACACCAGTAAGTGGTGAACACCAAATCTAGAAGAGATAAAACAGGAAAGAAGCAGAATACCCAAAAAGGAATTGGCAGAAATGTTGGTCCCCAAGTTGAGAGGTAAAAGCATCACTAACCAGCAGTATCAGTACCACAGGCAGATCTGCAGGCTGGTTTTGGCAGGGGCCTTTTGGCTTGGCAGAAGGCATTCATTCACAATTGATGGGTGCCCACTACGGTCGCTGTAGTTAAAAAAAGGGATGATTTCAATTGAGCCTCTGGAATGTAGCACAAAATAAAGTTGAAGAATGCATTACGGTGGGATATGTCTTGGCATTCCCAATGAGACTGAAAGCTTTCAAACCCTCACCTGTTAATCAGCAGGGTGAGCAGCACAGGAGGGGAAGGGCAGTCCATAGCAGGATGCCAGCTGGACAGGAAAGTGATCAAGCTTCTCTTCCTGCCCTAATACCTTCTTTTTAAGTTGGAATCCCCCTCCACACACACCTGTGCTGGGTAGCTCCACGAGAAATTCAAAACATGTCAGCACAAACAAGGCTGCAAAAAAATACAAATAGAAACCCAGTACCTTATCCAAAGATAATCGAGGCTGCACGCACTCTGCTGAATTAAGAATTGGGAGATGACAGACTCCTGCCTTGCTCTAGAATGAAATAGCCCCAAGAAGCTTTTATTCTAGTTGTTGGGAATTCTCAAATCAAGTTTCAGTCCAAAACTTGGGCATAAAAATAGAAGATATGGTGCAATGGAGGTGAGTGGCACTGTCTGGATCTTTCAATGCAAGATCACTTTAAATGAAGAGCCATTCACCATAGGCAAATATTTATTAGCTGAGGTTGTTAATTTCTTAAATAACCTTCTTCTAAATCCGCTTGTGGCTTCTGAACTTTATGGGACATTCCTGTTAAAACCTTATTTCAGTACACCCTTCTTGATATTGCACTTTCTTAACTTAGCAGTATTTTCAGTTGTACTTTTCAGGATGTGTTGGCTCATAAACAGTAATTGTGTTTAAGGGAGACTTTCAGTAAATTATCATAACATAATGTCTTTGAGTTTTGTGTAACGTTTTGTAAAAGATGTTTACTTCCAATTCTCCCTAGAAAATGGTGCAGGCTGGGAAGGAGAGCTGATGAAGCAGTACTGTATGGAGAGACAAGACTCTCAGGCTAGGTTACTTTTGTGTATAGCACAGCCAGCTGATCTGAGTTCTTTTTGACCAGAAATTAAACAAACAATAGTAGTTGAACCAAAAATCAGCGTATGTTTCTCAATAAATGATACTTCTTCTGTCTTAGTAATTTGACTTTTATTTTTTATTTTGAGACTTAAATAGCTTTGAACTGCAGGCAGTGCTGACAGTATGCTAAAACAATTCATTTCTACTATTTTATTTTGTCTGTAAACAGGAAGGTTTTCTAAAGTCATCTAATTTTTTTCTTATTGGAGAGTTATGGAAAATACTATTTGCAAAAAACCCACAGAAAATCACATTTTGAAAACTTGTCAGCTTAATGCTCCTCTGTGTACTGAAGGCACTGAAAAATGTGTGGGAAGATACTGCACTTATGCAAGGCAGGATTATAAAGCTAATAGATGTAAAATTCACTTAGAGAGATGTTTTTACCTTCCAGAACCATCTATGTTACTGGTTTGTTCTTTATCAAATAAAATTTTCTGTGTTGTTATACTATGCAAGCTTTTAGCAGGAGATCTTTGAAGAATGCTATACCCAATACTTGAATGGTTTAAAATGCCCAAAGCCAGCATTGGCATCATCATACTCTCAATAAAGGTCAATCCTTGTCCTCAGCAACAGCCACAGTCCTCCTTAGCAATGGAGGAATTTTGTTTTTGAAAATTAAGAAAAAAAAGATCATTCCGTTTTAAAAGTTCGGGTTGTGTTACTTTAACGTAACAATCTTCAACATAACAAGATTCCCCTTTTAGATTTGAGGTAATAATCAGTCAGTTCAGATTATTTCCCGTTAAACAAATATGGTTCCTGTGGCGTTCTGGGGGAAATTGCCTCTCTCTGTTCAAGTGAACACCGCTAGGAAAACAAAGTTTAAGTCATTATGTTTTACCAGGTACAAGAAACAATGTCTACAATTTCCTAGCTTCCTGAAACATCCAAAAGCTTATGTACCTGTTAAATGTGTTAAAATTTTATTTTACTTGCTACATCTTTACATTTCCAGGGATCCTGCTGGGATGTCATGTTATGCCCTAAACGTGATACAGCCTATTACAGAAGAAATTGGCATTGCACTTTCTCAGGGGAACTTAGCTTCAATTCTGTTTTATTCACTCAGATCTTAAAAAGAATTCTTCACTCTCTGAAGATTTGAAGCCTGTGCATTTGCTTTGTTTATTCTCTCACAGAGCTTCGATGAATGCTCCAGGTCCAAACCACTTATTCCTGTGAACATAGAAAGTGTTTGGGGAGGCATTGATGCTGTCTGCTGGCAGTTTAATGCTGGGCCCACCACTAGGAACAGATTCACATTGGGCACTGTGGCCTCCTAAAACCTTAGATGCTAGAGTAAGGGCATGATACCCAGTGCAGTTCCTGCAAGTTTAGTTCTAATTGAGCAGCTCTGTCACTCTGGACGTGTGTTACATTTCATCTTCCTTCCTACAGCTGCCAGCTGGTGTGTGCTGTGCTGTTCTACCCTCTGTAGGCAAAACACAGAGCTCAGTACTAAAAACTTCTGTGGTCTAGAGACAGGATTGCTGTTTGCTGTGTCAAACTGGCAGCTTGTATTGTAGTGAGTAGGGGAAGAATGACTCCCCTGCTATTCTGGTGGCCAGAAACAAAGAGAACTCAGACAAATGGATTTAAAGAACAATTAAGTGTAAGTCTGCATCCATTTAATAAGTACCCTAATTTACAAACATGCAGGAGCAGAAGAGTCATTACACATCAGTCATATCTGTGCCAGAGCCTCAGGACTTGCTCGAAGTCAAAGCTATTTTAAGTTGCTTAATATCAGAAGTGGCTGAAGGCACTAACTGCCAACTCAACCTCTTAGCATTGTCTCAAATGCCCTTTTAGTCAGGCCTTATTGTTGCTGGACCAATCAAAAGCCCTTTGAAGTTATAAAACATCGTGATCTTAGTTACGTACAATGAGATACATTAAGCAGAATGAACAAAAAAAAAGAGAGAATCTTACCATAGTGGCCAATAACAAGACATAAACCCCTCAGTTTATTGCTAATGGTTGTAGGGGGAGACAAGACAAATTGCGTTACTGTGAGCCAATTAAAAAGCTGCACAGAATGTAGAATTCCAGAAGCTGAAAATGTAGGAGGTGATATTGATCACTGAGATCTGTCTGCTTGAAACACAAAGAAACATCCTACCTTATACAACTGCCATAAAATTAATTCGAATTTGAAAATGAGAAGCAGGGAAGAGGATGGGGAGCCTTTGAAGAAACTTGGCTGATCTGATCCTGCAGGCACTTGGAAGCTGTGTGTGTATTTGCTGCAGGGGGTTGTCCTGTGGAAGCTGACAGATCGGCTCACACGTGGGGGCTGCCAGAATACTAAGGCTCAGTACCTCAGTTTTATTCTTGGTTTTGATTTGCATTCTGGTTATTAAACTCCTTGATACCAAATAAGAATTCACCCACTTTATTCTCAAAACATGTTGTAACGAAACAATCAACATTTGTCACTATATGACTCATGTCTTTGCCTCCATTTAATTCCTGTGAGATACACAGCACACACTACCTTGGCACAGTGTGTGATGCTAACTGAGAACAGACTGAAGAGATCTAACAGCTATATTTGGATAAAGATTGGGAGAAGAGATATTACTATTAGTCATACCATACACGATGTAAAGAGCTCTGTAACCTTCCAGTTACACCAACACATCCTATTTAAAAGCCAGATCCACTCTTTTACTATCATCTGTATAGCTAGTGTAACATGGAGCAGTCATGCTTCTAACAATGAACAAACTAATCTGCAAAGTCCACAATATTGCTTTTTCTGTTTTTTTAACAAGGGATTGAAAAAATTTCCATCAGATGTGGAGGTGGGGCAGGGAATGAAATGATCTTCCAAATAGAAACAGCTGTATTCACACTGCCTCTCAAAACATCCCCCAAAGCCTTGCCTAGGGCATTTCCCTAAGCACTGCCTATATGCTTCCTTTCATTTCACAGCTGAAAGTCTTTTACATTTGGCTTATTTTCATCACCTGAGTCTAGTTAGCTTGGCAGGAAGGGCTATCATCTGTCTGTCTTCTTCCTTGAAGAGACTATATATTGTGCCTGAAAAGCAGCCTTGTGAGTGATGTTAAGTGTAAAGGAAATTTGTGGTGTTAATCAAGGTGGCATCATTCCAGCCTGGCTTAGCACTCCTGAGACTGAGGTAAGCTGGCTAGTTCGAATGCCTCTAGTCCTTCTGCTGTTGGAGTACAGCTTTCAGCAGAGAGTGTCCTGAGTTGGAAGTGCTTTACTGTTCATCCCACGGAATCTCTGTGCTGCTGTGGCATTGTGATTCCTGGTACCCAAGAGAGGTAGATTAGAGCTATTTTGGGTGTTCTCACATGTATTGTAATCTCCCTTCCTAGCTGCAGATGAAGCAGAGCCTGAGAGGCCACTTCAGAGTGTCTTTGCAGCTTGCCAGTGCAGCTCTGTTTAGTATAAATGGAATCTCTTCAAGGTGTCAGCGGCATATTCTGCACATGCCATGAGTGTTCATTTAAGGCAGTTCTTGTGGTCTTATTAAAAACAAAAAGAAAAAGCCAAACCAAAGCAACAAAGTTAAGAAAGGAGAAAAAACCCCAAAATGTTAAAGCCCAACAGTGAGTTGAAAATAATAAGATGTTTCTCAGGCAAATGGTAGCTGCAAAATGGAAGTTTTCCTTAGGTTTGCTTAGAGATATGTGCAAGGATGTAAGTTTCAGGTTTCCTACAGTCTTGTCTTTCCATTTTATTGGTCTTGCTCAGCTCTCCTATCTGACGCAGAAAGGTATAAAAGCCATAGGATGCTTGCTTTATGGTATAGGTTGTCTATTCTGTTTCTTTCCTTGTTTATATTTTGTGCTTTCTGGCAGTGTGTCAAATGAAATGGTGAATTTCTGCCTGATGACTGATCCCAGTGGGTCTTGCTCATTTTCTTTGCATTTTTTTCTTGTCCAAAATTGACTTCTAAGAAAAAATGTTATTTTCCCTTTGGAGCTCTTACACATTTATTGTGGGGACAGGGATGGCAAGTGATTCATTTAGGAAAAAATAATATAAATTTCCTCAATTAACTTTCTTACTATGGGAGAGGAAGAGATGTCTCTGATCCAGAGGTAACTACTTGGATTCATGTGGGCATGCAGCAACTGTTCTGTGACGGCGTCTCAAAGCACGTCTCTCACTAGGTCATGCTTCTGTGTATAAAGCGAGGAAGTTTTGCAGGTGCTTACAGTCTCTGAACTTGGGATGATTCTGAGAGTTTTTTGGAATCTTCTGTGCAAAAAAATACTTGCATAAATATAGTGGCGGGAGATTTAAAAGCTATTTTCTCTATAGAGGAAACATATTGTGTTTTCTAGTGTTTCTTAGTCTCTGTCCAATCCTTTTCTTGTTAGAACACATTGTAGTCTCTGATTTTCTGATTATGGAAAAGAACATTTTCTTCTAATTATTTCTTCCATTCCAGAGATCTTCAGGAGGAGGGGGTATTCATTCCCCGTGCTTTTGCACATTTCTAGTGCTAGGGAATATCTGATTCTCTGAAGTGTTGTTCTTAAATGAGAAGCAGAAAATATAAATTGTTGATTTTAGGGCTGAGGTCAGGATGGAGTCAGGCATGGTTCAAGTGCTGGAAAAAGAGGCCATGGCTGATGCTGCAGGCTATATTAACAGCTTCTCATTTGTGTAGGCCTTTCTATGTGTTTTTGTCTGCCTTGTAAATTAGGAGTTCCTTGGGGGTAGGAAAACTGTGTCCATCCATCTGTTTATACAAGCATTCTCGTTAGTATTTGAACATTCATCCACTCAAATGCTACCTGATCTCTATCTCTTCCCTTTGGAGTGGAGCTGAGGGAGCTTGGCTGGCAACATGTGCAGTTCTCAAGGTGGTGCAGCAGCTGCTCTTTGTGCGCTGCCTCCCAGAGCTCCTGCTAAGTAGTATTTACTGTGAGCGCAGTGCAGGGGAGTTTTTCTGGGCCACAGCTGTCACGGTGGTGCTATATATTCACCCAGTGTAGAGAACCGCTCACAACAGAGCGTAGTAAGAATTCTCTGTAGTGTGTTCTAAGTAACATGTGATACTTCCAGCCTGCCAACAGCTTTAAGCTGGGGATGTTGGGAGTCAGATGTCTGTCTTGTAGGAAATTTGTGAGGGCTGAAAATTCACATCTCTGAAGCAGTGCATATTCCTCTGCTTTTCTGAGAGAGGTGAGGTGCTTGGCTTTTCAAGATGGAATCTGTGCTGGGGCTTGAGGCACTACAGAACTACTATTAAAATTAGATCTGTTGGTGGTACCCTGGATTGGATGTTGTAAATCAATTGACAAAAATAGCTGTACTCTGAAACTCTGATGAACGTCTCACTGTAGCATTAAATAAAGGCATTTGCAGCACCTAGTAACTGAAAGCTACGTTGTAGTCCAGAGTGAATTAACACTAGTACAAAGGCTTTCTGAAATTCTGTCTAGAACTTGCCCAAAGACTTGTTTTAGAAAAAAAAAAATCAGTGGTAAAATTGAAAAATGCATATTTACCCTTGACAGTAGTATATTTCTCTAAATTTGTTACTTCTGTTAATAGAAGAGAGGCTGAGATAAGAGCAAAGTAGAATTTGCTGTGTAGACAGATCTGGATTTCCCATCTATTTCTAAGGTTTAATTAACATTTGTCCTTCAAAAATTTTTTAAAAAAATATTTTTAAATAGAAAATGTTTATCGAAGATTTTACAAAAACACAATGAGCTCTTCTGTTTGTGGTTATATTTTGTAAATGTTTCAGTAGATCAGAGATGAATTTTCAAAGGAAAATACCAACAGATAAAAGATAAAATCTTTGCATTCCATTCCTTTCAGCTGGATCTTTAGAAATGGGAACAAGATAGTCTTGAATGTCCCTTGATATTCAAATCTGTCTGCCCTGTATTTCCATCTGTATGCTGGTATTTCGTTCACAACAATTACTGACTGTTCTCAATGCCTGCTGGAAATGCATGCTGTGGCTTTACTTGAACTCTCACAGAGATGTCTCTGGGGTTCTAACTAAAATTCATGTAATTTTGTACTGTGATTTTCATGTTTCATACAGATTATGCATCTAATAATGCCTTCTGTATAAAATTCTACAGGACCAAGTAATCTACTGTGCTTTTAACCAGTGGGAAGACCATGAGAAGAAGTAATTCTTTCCTGTTACTTACTGCTTGTCTGAATTGCAGATACGATAAATTAGATCCATCTTTTATACTTGTGAGTCTTGCTGTCCATGAAGTAAGAATGAGCTGATTTTTAGAGGTAAAGTGACATCAGTGGAGCGCTATCCCCTGAAACCGGAATTGAAAAAAACAGAATTGTAGGAAAGAATCCCACCCAGAATTTGCTACCCTTATACTTAGTTGAAGAAGTCGAATCCCTTTCGTTTCTTTTTTAAATTATGACTGACTGAGCCATGTTTGAGGCTGTTTCCTTGTCTTTCACAATATGCTTCTCCTGGAGCTCTTTGCCTCAAAAACAGTGTTGCAAAGTTAGAAAGTCATGTAAATCACAAATTCAGAGTTACTGAGGACTTTTTGTTCGAGAGAGCCTTGTGATTGTTTTTTTCATTTAGGTCATGTTTTGTAAAAGTATTAGGCAGAAAATATTCCATTAGAAGAAGTGAAATTAGGTCTCTCATTACAACCATCCTATCCCTCTAAATTGACTCTAATTCTAGGAGGGTTGTAGTTTTTGTAGGCTGTGTCTTTATTTTCAAGTATAGCATTTACATGTGGGGCTACTACAAGCAGAAGTCAGAGGAAGTGAGAGGGAAGCCACAGCAGTGTGTTAGAGCTGTGTTAAACTAGCTTCAGATCTAGAGTGTGTTATCCTGCCTGTGGAGGCTCTGCTTTCTCAGGGCTTATTTTGTTTGAGGCATCGCTGGGAAGAGGACGGAGAGATAGATGTTGAGTAAGAATACCCAAATTAGGGCAGACATTAGACTTTTGGGAACTGGGTTGATGTTCAAAAACAAGTCTTTTTTTTGGCAAGAAAAAGGGGGAGAGTGTCCCAGAATTTGGAACCAGCATTGCCCAGTTAATATTCTGTGGCAATAACTTGTATGTTTCATGAGGAGGTTAAAAATGGTGTCTTAGAAAAGTGATGTGAGAAGATTATTTATTTAGGAAAGGATCGTTTGAAAAAGACTGAAGTGTCCTACTTGATGAATTCAAGTCTCATTTGTCGGAGTTTGGCTTTGGCTTACTTTTTGCCCTTCCTTTACCTTTTATTCTATTGCAGGTTCTGTTTCTCAACATGTTTGTGGGACTGAGCAGGGAAGGATCTTTGAGTAACTATACAAATACATGTGGGTGTACAGATAATCCATATTCTTTATGGGCTTCTGGATTCTGTGTACTGGGCACACAGTCTATTAAATGCATAGAAGTTGATGTTTGTATAACAGGTTAGGAAAGCTATGCTTGTAACACAAATCTTTAGTTGTTTGTTTGTGGGGTTTTTTTTGGTTTTGTTTTGTTTTCCTTGTGAGAGTGCATTAGACTGAAGAATAAAACTATCTTTGAAACCACCACAAAATATTTCCCCTATCTCTTGATTCCTTAGCATCAGGAAAATACATTGGGGAACAGTACTGCCATTATCAGTCAACTCTACTTGCATGAGAACATTGTCTCTGTGGCTGTCCTTCACTCAGAAAACACAACTCATTGCTTCTGTTGTAAATGAAAAGGTATTAAAACTTGTCTCTTCCAGTCAAATCTGGGAATAACTGCAGTGCCTAATTCCAAGGCAATCTTCACTTTTAATTAGGCTGAGTATGCAGGGTGCTGTTTTAGCACTCTGATCCTGGAGGTAGTGTTCTAGTAAACTGACACCTCCCATCGTCAGACTGCACTGTCAATTGGACTTCTGGCCTTGCTACTGAGCACCTTTAACAGTGTCTTAAGAAAGGGTTTTTTCCATTTTTTGCTTAATCGTTTTTGCCTGTAAAGCGCATAAACAATCAGTCTAGGGAATTGTTTTGGAAGGCGGTTTTTTTGAGTATGTATATATTTGCAAGTGTTTTGAGGTTGTATTAAGGAAGGCAAGTTAAAGAATTTCACTTAACACTTAGAAGTGTTTGAATTTGTGTTGGGTTTTGGTTTCCCTAGAAATTTAATGTCATGGTTTCAACCTGGCTGAATTCATAGGAGACTTTTGGCTCATAATCAAACACATCTTTCTTTTATGTTCATTGCACTGAAGGAACAGAATTTTTGAACGCAGCCTTTGTTGTAGTATTTTAGATTATCCTTGGATTTTTTGGTGAGGAATGTAAGGAAGTGAGTCCCTAAGAGTAAAGACCTATAGCTTATATTCATGCTATTTATGTACTAGGTGCTGAAAGCAGGTGCTGAACCCTCTGGTGTGTTCATTAAAATTTGTCTGACTGATGGTGCATGAAGGCTTTTCTGGTTTAGTACTGTAGTGGTGTCATCCATGTGGAAGCTGAGAGGGCTGTGTAAAATGGAGATCAGACTGCTGTCCAGTCAGAGAAGATGCAGTTCACAAGCTAACTGGAACTAACAAGATGTGTTGCCACAGTGAACAAAGAGAACTTCGGAACTGTTGTGTCAGTCATTGGGTTTGTGGTTGCAGCACTGTCTTCTTATTTCTGAGAGTGCTGGTCTTCGGAGTGAGGTCCAACAGGTTGGTGAGACAAGTACATAGGAATCTGTGTTGGTAATGGAGCTGCACTTGAGTATGGGGAAGGTTAAGCAGAATAGTGCTATGGAAAAAACAAAGTTTGCTATGGAAGAAACAAAGTGTGCCCAAGGCCACTCACGTGTATTCATTTTCCGTCCCCTCAACAAAATGAATTAATTTGGGAAAAAATTGCTTTTAGGAGGAAAAATACAATTAAATTGTGCAGTGGATAGAGGTTCCTTAGTTTTCTGCTCCAGAGTAATGTCTCTATATACTGCTGCTGTATAGAGATAATTATCCCCTTGAGATAGTGATAATAGGTGGTAAGGGAACCCCTATATTGGGCTTAACCTCTCAAAATGGAAGTAACAACAAGTAGATGGTGTCCTGGACCTTTGCAGAAGTGTGAGTTAACTTTGATTTGTTGAATCTCCATAAATTTTGATTTTTCACGTTGTTTGATTTTCATTTGTTGTATCTGTTAGTGTATTTTTAGCTGTATCTATTCTGTACTATAATTCTGGGCAAGTTCTTCAGCTGTTTCAGACAGAATGATTTATCAGGATAAGACTTCTTCTTTTGTCTTTTCCCACACAGATCACCCCTGGCAGCAAGGCAGCACAGTCACAGATGAACCAGGGGGACCTTGTCGTGGCCATTGATGGAGTCAACACTGACAGCATGACCCACCTGGAGGCCCAGAACAAGATCAAATCAGCCAGCCACAACCTGAGCCTCACTCTGCAGAAGTATGTTGGTATAATTTAAACTCTTTGCATTCCTAAGGACAACCTATAAAACTTGTGACTGAAGGTTGCAAGTGTTTTATCCCTGTCTGTTAGATTTATTTGGAGTTCTCATGGCATAGATATGAGATGAAAAGCCAAAACCTGCTCTGATTCTTGTAGAAGTCAGCATGGATTCCTATAGAAATCGAATGGTTATGTTGAGCATATCAGTGTGGAATTTAGCCTATTGAATACCGGTGTAATCTCGTATCCATTCAAGCTTCTGTTAACTGAATCCAACAGTGATGTTTCTTTTGGTTATTCTCATGTGGACAACACAGTTTAGTTTGGCTAATTTATGAACAGCTGTTCTGGAGACAACAAACAGAACAAGTGTTACGAGTGCATGGGAGGAACCTCATGCGAATTCCTGCTAATGGTCTGGCACCTGTGAGTTTGAACGCCTGCTCTGCATCTGATTGAATATGAGGGGTGTAGGCCAAGTGCAGGAAAGGGAGGCAGTAGAACATGGGAAGGGCAGGTTTTATCGTAGCGATGTGATAAAAGTTGCCTTGCCATTAGGAAAGCAGTTAATGAGTCTTTTAACTTCTGCTGATTAATGTTGCTTCCAAGGAAACTTACTCTCAAGTTAGATAACCTTGCACAGAGGATTTCTGTAATAAATGCATGAATATTTAAAGCTCCATAATTATAGAAAGGGAAGTAGCTGCTCATTTTATTGCATTGTGAAGAAGATAACTTTTGTACAGGCTAGGCAAAGACAAGTACGGAAAGCAGACTGTAATGTGGAAGTAGAATTTCTGAGAATATACCAAACCATCTCCTACATGAATATGCAGTGGAGATAATCAGTATCAGGAACAGAATAGTAGCTAAAAAATAAGGAGTTTAGATGAAGTTTCCAAGACAGAACAAGATACTCTAAAGCAAAAGATGTGACTGATTCTCCCCCATGGCTTTGTTTTTGAGTGTTCCAGGTAGAGTAGAAAATCACTACTTTGATGCAGGTGGTTGAATTGTCATCCTATCACCCAATCCAGCTTCTTTTTTCTTCACTCTGAGTGATAGTGTTATTACAAATATATGTATGATATGGTTTTTTTACAAATATTTAGATTGCTCTGAATATTTTTTTTATTTTAAAGTTAAGAAAAAATCCTTTCTGATTGTTTTAGGACATCTGTCTGCATTTCTGTTGAGCCTTTGTGTTTTTGCTTTGAGAGAAAACATTTCTTATTGTGCTTTGGGTTGTTGTACATTTGGTATAAATCTTCCTGGATACTGAACCTGAAAAATTCTCTATTGTCTGCCTCTATGGCCTGGCATAAATGGTTTAAAACTACAAACCAACAGCTCTCTTACTCACAGAAGGATTTCCATATTCAGGACTAACAAATCCAGATTATCCTAATACATATCACAGAGACAAGTCACTTAAAACAATAATTTTGATAAAGTGTTGCCAGGGGTATTTTATTTGAATAATCATTGTGCTTTATTTGCTGACCTCTAAATTACAACACCAGCAATTCCAGAGGCCACATCATTAAAAAAAAGGAAACTAGTGGAAGTACCTTTCTTAATTGCTTTCATCTCTATTGTTTCTTCTATATTTTAAGGCATGCCCTGTCTCTTGGTTCCAAAACAATAATATATAATTCAGATACTCAAGTTACAAGGATGAAGAACAACCAAAGAAGGCAGTAATGGAGTGTTCCACAGACTGAAATATGCTTGCATAGATAATAGATGTAGATGAACTACTATCCATTTTGAAACGAACGAAAATGGCACAAAGTAAAATGAAATACTAGTAAATATAAATAGATCATAAACCAACTTTTTTTTAGCAAATGAAAGCTTTCTCAGATTGTTTTTCTCTGAACTTATGCAATTAATGGACTCTCCTCTCCAGCTGCTTTATGATGTGAGCTAGTAGTTCACCTTGGTGACCCATTCAGCCTCATTGGGAAAACCCAATGAAAAAAGCTGTGAAGTTGTTTTTTTAATATTTTTTTTCTTAGATGACAGCAGGCTATTTAAAAAAGTTGTACTCAGAGTCATTATGCTGCCTTTGCTTTGCACAATTCAGAATCTATAGAAGTTAAACCCTAGCAGTAAGTGATACTGACCAACTGATGTATGCACAGAACCCTATTAAAGATCCAATGTCTTGAACAAAAGGCATTTCCACTATATTCAGGAAGTTATGTTATTCTTGCCTTAAAAAATATTTTTTCCCTGGACAAAAATGGGTTAATTTACCTAAGGACAAAGAGATGGTCAGTTTAGTCACCTGCCCAAAATTTACAATGCATTATCCTTTTTTCAGAAAAAAAAAATTTTACAAATAATGGGTTGATGGAAAGAATAACAGTTAACCTGAGAAGAAGGTAGCAGTGACAAGGGATAGTAACTTTCAACCAAATAAGGACAAGACAGAAGAGAGGCAAAATCTCCTGGGACATGGTGACCAGGAAAATGACTGTGCTAAGAGATCACTTTGACTTTTTTTAGACATGGCTTGCAGCAATGAAACTGGAGCAGAGTGTTCTACTACTATGGAAAAGCAGCCCTGGTTGCCATAAAGAGCACGGAGATGGGAGCACTCGCTTACTCTGTTTGTATAAAAGTTTGGAAACGTTGGACATCCTTTCCAATGGAAAAGGCACATATGTGCATTAGGAGATTGACTGTTGTGATAGGAAAACTCTAAATTGTGATGATATTGGACATGTATGTGGAGTACTCAATGGCTCTACA
Source organism: Donacobius atricapilla (assembly GCA_013397315.1). NCBI lineage: Eukaryota > Metazoa > Chordata > Aves > Passeriformes > Mimidae > Donacobius > Donacobius atricapilla. The sequence goes on from WBMY01015958.1 coordinate 500,157, forward strand.
GAATAAGTTTCAAGGTCATGGAATGCCTTACCAGGCAATCTGTGGCTTGGTTTTGCTGTTGCAGCCCTGGAAGTAGAACTGGTCTTGCTTGTTTAATCTATAAGGCCATAGAAGCAGCAGTGGAATGTGAAATCTCGATGTAAATGCTCCAAGATAGAAAGTTTTTTATTTTTCTAATGGTTCTTGGCTCTCAAGAGCAATGGCCTTTCCCTTTATTGATCGTGGCCACAGAGGTTTCATGAGCATTGTTTATAACCTGACAGTTAAAACAGTGTTTGCTGCTACTCACTTTTATTATAACACTGTTCCTTGTGGGCTTTTTTTCAGGGTGGGGAACTGGTTATTGTTTTAATTTGGCTGTCAAGAAAAGCTGTACATGGTGTCAGCACTTGTGCAGGACATCCAACTGCAAGGCATCAATCATAGAAAAAAGGGATGTTTTAAGAGCCCCCGCTCATTCTTGCCTGCCTAAACAATGGGATTCTGTGATTTCCTGGATTAACTTTGTTTTAATTGAAGTAGCACCTGTACTGTTCAAAGCACGCTAACATAGATCATCTGTGAATGTTCAGTGCTGGCCTGAGTGGAGTTCTCTATATTTCAGTCATGGGTTCAGGAATTTGTGGATGTCAGGTGTTTTCTGACAGCTTCCTTCCCTAAATTTCCTCTTGAGTTTGTTCTTACCACCTCACCCATGCTTTGTTTTCACATAAACCCACAAAATTAGTCTGGAGGCCTCACCAGCTATGCCAGAGGTTTGATCACGCAGCCAGAACTTGTTAGTGGCTTGAGCTGCATTGTCTGGCCGCCTATTTCTCTGGAGCCTGCAGCGTGCCTGCCTTTGCTGCTTCTGGGACACTAAAAGATGCAGACAGGCAAGTGCCAGGAAGTTGAAGTATTTGGGCCATGCCTGTAGAAAGGGACCTGTGATGTGGGAATGTCTGGGACCCTCTAGACTAGCACTGCTTCCTTAAGTTTAGAGGGAAGAATACATCTAGGAGGTGAATTCTTTTTTGCTGAAAGAAGAGCAGGAGTGAGAGGAGAAGGAAAGAAGTGTCTCTGGCACTGTGCACTATTACTCAGCAGAACTCCCATAAGGCACTCAGGCAAACCAGGCTGATATACCTCTATAGATGCAGCTTATTCCTTAGAAACCTGCATTGCTCTAGGTGTACTGAGGAGGGATTGGTGATGGTTCTGCTGGACTGTGCCATGGAAGGCTATGATCATACTCTATAATGGCCTGGGTTGGGGTGGAAAAAGGCATTGCTTTGCTTTTAGTCTTTTTGTGACCTCCTGCAGTTCAGTTCTCAGTCATTTTTCAGTATCAGTTTCTAATCAGTTATTTGAGCTACACAGCTGCCCTCAGGCATTTTAATTCTAGGCCAGTCAAAGTTCAGCTTTAAGTGTCGGTCTGTCCCATAGATATTAGGCCATAAACATTGGGTCGTGGAGTATTCAGTTCACAGTGAAAAACAAAATGTATGCAAAGTCTATTTTTACTACATACAAATGGTTTTCTTTTTAAATGCGCAGTAATGCAAAAGCAGAACAGCATTATTTGTCAACATGTTTTACTGGAGGATCCACAACATTCATTTGATCATAACTCAAGTAATCTGATCAGCCTCCTTGGAAAGGATTCACCAAATGTACTGGCTTAGTTTTGGAAAGTGCTGTAACATGAGTGTGCCTCATTCTGCTGGCATGAACATTCCTGTGTCACTCTAAGGCTCCGCTTTGGCGTTACTCTGTGCTGCTGGAGACTTCTGTGCCTGGTGAACATTGACAAGACCTCCCCCTCCCAGGACATGCCAGTGATGCTGCCCTTTGCTTCCAGACAGTCACCATTGGCTGTCTCCTGCTGGAAAATCATGAGCTAAATAATTCTTTTCTCTACTGAAAGGGAAAGTGTCAGAGGCAAGGCTATGAAAGACTTATGGTAAATATTTAATAGCTTTCCTTTTTTGTGCAGCACCAAAAGATGGCTGATCTTGCAGTATTTATTTCAGGCCTACTATAAATAAAGCATGTGGTGACAGCAAACTGCAAGCAAGGGGAACTCAGTGGTTATTGTAAACTGCTTTCTTTTGTCTGATGCTGGGTGTAGTAACCAAGTCTGTGTGTGTTTTAAGTGTGCTGATGGGCACACTTAAATCAGAACCAGAATAGGGCTGTATTTATGCTCAGAAGAATTAAAATATGGTATCTGTCCCAGTTCAGGGTAAATTGGAACTATATATGCAATATTGATGAAAGCACAGGCTGAACTAGTTGGACTATTCAAAATATTAAGCAGATTAGTAGAAAAAAAAATATTCATGGGGGATGACATGCTATACTAGTTAGCTTATTTATGCTTAGATGTGTGATTCTAGAACTTCTAAGACTCATCTGCCACCAATAGCCAAGGTTTTTTCCCTTCCTTCTGGTGGTTCTGTATGCTTAAAACATTAAAAAAGACACATCCCACTACCGGGCTAAGGTAAGGAAGCTACACTGTATTACTGAGAGAGTTGGTCTTCCTCCACTTTGTGTGAAATAGGTGACTCCCACTGCGTGCCCAGTTGTCTCTGTATGCAGGTATGAGCGGACAGGAGGATTTGTTTACAGATGTCAGGCTATCATTTGGACAGGACTCTAAGCTACTCTCTCGGAGTAGTAACATTCAGTGCTGGTGAAATTAATGAGCAGCTATTTCCATGGAAAATGAAATAAAGTATCAGTGTCAGGCAATAAATACAAATATATTCCTTACATGAGCAGTTTAATTGAGTGGATTGCTATTTACACTTGCTGCATAAAGTGTCCTTGTTAGTTTTAGAAAAGAGCTTGGAAACTGTGGATATATGCCAAGGCTTTAAAGGGCAGTGAAGTTTTCATTGCAACAAGATTCTACTTGGGGATTAGAACTATTCTCAGAGTGCACATCACTTCCCCCCACAAGTACCAGCTTAGACTTGAGTTTAAAATTCATTGTTTTATGTGAGAAACATTTTCTGGATTCCCCAAAGATAATCTCCATGTGAATTCTTTCACATATTATATTTCACTCACCATGGAAAGGTCAAGATGGGCACCATGGGTCCATCTCACTGGAGTCAGTGTGCTGACACAGCTTAGTAAATATACACGGCAGTCATGTTCTTTCAGACAAACAGTTCCTGTCTGCTTTCTGCAAGGAGGAAGTAATTTTGGTTCACTTCAGATATTTTCAACTCAAGAACTTATTTAAATATTTGATACTAAATTCTTCAAAACTGTTATTTACAGTGTTTACTGGGGAGAGTTGCATCGCATCTTAAGACCAGGGTATGATAGGCTACATCCAGGAACTGAATCTTTATTCAGTGCATCTTCTGCTCTTTATTAATTATTACTAATTCTTTACTATATGTACTAGATCATTTCATAACCCAAATATTTTTTCCGATGATCTTAAATGAACAAATCTTTTTATTATTTATGTGTTTCTCTTCAGGAGATGTTTTTAGCATCTTGCAATAATTATAAATAAGCAATCTAACAATTAAATCATTAATAATAATTATTTCAAACTTTAGGTTCCAAGTGAGCTGCTATATCTGAAGTTTTTATGCCATTAAGCCTTGATCCCTCTCTGATAAACCTGATTGCATTTCAGCCTCTTGTTTTTGATTCTGAACCAACATTGTCTATAACTAAGCAATGCAAATTCTGCAATTAACCAATTTATCATTGGTGAGAGTACTGGCTTCCGTTCTACAATCAATACTGATTTAGGTATTTCTGAATATTTCAAGAGTATTGTAGTTTGTCTGCACTGGGCTGCACAAAAATTTGATATAAATTAATGCATTTCTTCAACAGTGTAATGGCAATACACATCTACATACAAATTCAGCCCATGCATAAACAAGTTTTGTAATGGAATTAAATTTCCTTGGTAGGAACCCACTTTTTTTATGTCTTACTCAAGTTTTCAATAGTGATATGTAGAGGAAATTTTTGGAAATGGTTTAAAAACAGTGCAAAGACAGGAAGAAGGAGATAGAGAAATAACCTGAGTGAGTAAAGGTGTCCACACTCCTTGGAGGTTAAGTGTGGAGCTTGCTGTGTGTATTGGGTGAGTGCCAGGCGTGTGCTCAGCGTTCCTCCTTGCTACTCTGTGGAGAACTGTCGCCCCCAGGGCAGAGCTGCAGGGATACTGGATATCCTCCCTGTTTGCCTGGAGGAGCTGCTGGGATGGAAGAATTTTAGGGTCAGTACCAAGTCAATTAAGAGCAGATGGAGGCATTGACAGCCAGTGGCTCCAGTCAGGAGGGACCAAGCTGGAGGGCAGGATGTGGGGCACTCCTGGAAAGGAGGGATTTTCTAAAGCTGGGGAGGAGTTAGGAGGATGCAACAGGGGCTGTACAGATGCCAGAGAAATAGAAAGGGTTAAAGAGAGATCAGGAGAGCCTTGGAGAAATCTCATCTTTTCACATACTGGCTTCAGTTTGCTTTTTTCCCTCCCTTTCACAAAAATCTCCAAGGCTTCTTCCTTTTCACTCGCCCTTTCTATCCCTTGTTTGTGATTGCCTCTGACTCAGATCCCTTCTAAGGGAAAACAGGTATTGCATACTTCCAAACAGATTTTTTTATTGGATAGCTGCTTCTTTTGGGCTGATTCCTTCTATGCCTAACAAGCTTTTGTCCTTACATTGCTGTGGGCATGAACATTAGATCAGGAAACTGTAATTGCCCAGTCTGAGTGTGGTGTAATGCAGGGAAATAATTAATGAATCAGTCATCCAACCAAATGCTAATATTTGCATTTGCCATTGATATATGGAGAGCAAAGTGCTGGTGGAAGTATTTTTCAATTTTATTGCAGGCACAGATGATACCCTGAGAGAGGGAAAGTAGGTCTGATCCTAGGCCCAGAGGGAGGGCAGTTGTATTTGAAGTACTGTGAAATGTTCAGGGCTTTGTCTTTGCGATTCTCATTGGAGCCACTCAGAGTGCTGGTGTCCCAGGCAGGGCCTGGAGACTTAAACCACGGTACCATGGGACTCAAGATTTTCTGTGCAAGACTTAAAAACAAGCAGCAGCTTCTGCTTGGCTGCCTAATTCACTGGTTAGCTGAAGATCCAACTGGCATATTAATATCTTAACACTTATTAGATGAACATCTCAAATTGATAACCATGAGTAATACTTCATCTTTTTACATCTTTCCCTGACAGTCCCATCATCATCCCCAGCAAATTTTCAGGAATATTTATGCATTAAAACATATATACATGTGTATATATATATATATCAGAAGCCCTACTCTACATGTTGCACCCTGCTCTGTGCTTACCTGCTCCACTCCAGAATGCCTCCATTTCAGTTAGGTGATAGCTAAAGTATGTAAAATGATTTCTAACTCTAATCTGTTTTATTACCTTTCCATGCACTTGACGCCTTTTCATTTTCTAGCAGTTGAAATACTAGGATACAATTTTTAAGATATTCAAGAAGTTGTAAATAAGTGCTCATGTGTCATAAAATGACCAATGAAAAAGCATACTCTAAAAAAGAAATGTTGATTTTAGTTGTCCTCAGAATTAGAAAAGATAGACACTGACTGGTGAAGATAGGAAATAGAAAAAAGCCCCATGAAGGTGGAAAAGAGCTATTATCTCTTAGATCACGTCACCCCTTTGCAAGTACAATATTGTGCTCCCCTGAGGACGCAATTTAAACTGATAGTGCATCACAAAACTCCCTTGCAGCCTTTTCTTAGGCAGGCAGTTGAGTTGACTTAGGCAGCAGTTGCATTCCTCAGTGCAGTTGACTTAGAACACACCTTTGTTGTGAGTACAAAAATACCAGGATTGAAGTCAAGTGCTCTTCGATTATAGATCTATTTAGGTGGGAACAAGGAGAAGTTCTGCTAGTCATTTGAGCAGGGCTATCAAAATTGAACTGCTTTGCAAAACTACATCCGTCTTGATTTTGAACTTCATTAAAAACCAGAACCAGTATAGAGGGGGACAAGAGGTATATCTATGGAAAGGAGAAGAGTTTAAAAAATACCAGAATTTTGTGTTTGGTCATCATTAGAACTGTTCTAAGTTTTCATTTTGAAATGAGGTTTTTGTTTCCATCTTTACCTTGAAAAATATAGAAGAAAATGGCTTAAAATTGAAATCAAATTAAATGCATAAGAATCTTGATGAAAAATTTCAACATCAAATCTAAAATCATCACAATCATCTGTGAAATTTGGGCTTTCTTCCCTCTCAAAGCCCCACTGAGCAGGCACACCCTAAAGTTTTTGGAATAAAATAATTTTGCAATCAGTGGATTAAAATTTCATCCTGAACATATATGTTCACTACTGCACCATCATCACTTGGGAAGCAAACTTCTGTTGCTGCAGGATTTGATCCTTCTAGCAAAAGAGGGAGGAAAAAAAAGAATGTTCTGAATTTGCAGATGTTCTTCCTGGAGGAGTAATGACTCTTATGTAAATAATCACTTTATTCTGCAATCGCATACAATTTCATTCCACAAATTTATTTCACCTCTTCTGCCCTTTTCTCTCGTGCAAGCCTCTGCTAGATGTAGCAAGCCTCGTTATTCTGTTTTTAAATATCAAAGCTATAAATATCAAAGTCAGAGCTGTGTAGGAACATCGTTTTCAAGGAACATCTTGAAATCTCCAAGTTGGTGTCAAATACAAATCTTGGCTAACACTGTGAATGACAGATGTATTTTATCGCTAATGTGGAAGAAATGCAGATTTTTAACATTATCTTGTATGGGCAGGTAATGAGAGAGGAAAAACTAAACACACAAACATCAGAAGTGATGGAATAGTCTGGTTAATAAATTCCTTTGTGCAATGAAACTGTTTTCCAGCTGAGCATCGAACGTGCGGCATGTGTTTGTTTGCTACACCTCTGTACATGGCTAACCACATTTACAGTGCTGAGCAGCTCTGGCCCTTAAATTCATCATCAGTGAGCAGAGCAGGGGGACACTTAACATGGTATGCCCAGGCTCACCAGTGTCACCTCACAGAACTAACTGGGTGTACTCAGGAATGGAAGGAGGAGCAGAATCATCCCCTAAATATTTGTGTGTTCATAAACTGTCCCTGTCAGTTTTCAGCTACCCTGTGTTATGAGCTGCAGTTGATTTTTTTCTCATTTTTGCTGTCTTTCATGATACATGTGCATGTCTCATAAATATGATTTATTGTTTCTCTTTTTAAGCTAAAATGGTTGGAGGAAGAGTATGGTATTCATTCCTGAGGGAAGATAGCTTGCCTGAGGAAAGTTTGTTTCAGGCAGTTAGTGATTAACTCTTGTTCTTAGAACTTGAAGGTATCTGTTTCTCAGATAATTATATCTTGGGAGTACATTGTGATATATTTCAGCTGTGCATATGAATTACAGTCTTCTAGCCCGTTGTTTCAGGAATACTTTGTCAGTGAATTTCACAGGTAAATTACACATTGCTTAACAAAAATGCCAGTTTTCATTGTTTCCTCAGACTGCATTCATTCTCATAGTACCTAGTTGTAAGGTAGGCATCTATTACGTCAGCTTTGTTTTCAGCTCTCAAAGTGGCAAAATTTCCATACCTTCTAAGTGGGAATCTTCCAGTTCCTGGAAAGAGTAGGAGTAAGGATTACTCCTTTTTTCCCTAGGTGGTCTTTTTCTGTATGTTCACTACTGCTTATGGAAAAAAATGCTGTGTGTGGCAGCTAAAGTTAAACCCAGAGCTCAGTGGGAAGCTGGGTATTAATGCAGGGATTGCCACTGGGGATGAGCCCTGTTCCTGTTGAGCTCAGCTTTCCCTCTCTGATAGATGCTCCTGTAAGTATTCCAGAGGAAAGTGCAATGCAGCCCTCAGTAAAGAAATAATGAACTGAAGACAGAAGGTCCTTTAAGCTGTGCCATGAAAAATGAAAGTCTATCTTTACTTATTATACCCAGTCTAAAGCAGCTCTTGTTTTTTTTTGTTGTTAAGTATAACTGTTTGATCCTTTCTGATACTCTGCTCTTCTCATAGTCTCAATTATATCTTGTAACAATGAGTTTCACCTCAGGTTAATCAAGTTCTCTAGAAAGAGATGTTTGCCTTTATCAATTTTATATGTGTTGTCTTTTCAATTTCACTCGATGTCCATAACAGTAATTTATTTCCCTTTTTCTACCATTGATTATTTTCTAAGCCTATGCAGTGTCTTCCCTTCATCTCCTGTCTAAAGCAAACAATTCCAAATGTCTTAGCTGCTTCTCCTTCACTTGTAAGCTTTTAAGTATTTTTATTTCATTTTTGTCCCTAATTTTGAAATGTACTTTTTAAAGATTAGAATTCGAGGCATAATCCTTATCTGTAGGTTGGAAATGTGATGTTGCCTGTACAATTCAGACTCTTGACTATTTTTGTTTTTCATTTCTTTTTTCCTGGTGATCCCATATGTAGTAGGACGATTTCAGGGGAACTTTCACCACTAGGCAGATTCTCACAACACCTCCCACAACTACATCTGCACTTACCTGAGCATCCTAGAAGTGCTTCAGATGACATTTGCCACTGTGCTTTCTTTGTTATTCCAATGAAAGGGCAAACTGTATATTTTCAGAACATTTTAGTGGGGCTTACTTTGGGCTTTGCAAATGATCAAGGACATTTATTTGTCAAATACAGGTGAAAGACAGGCCCCTGGAGTGGCCAATTCAGTAGCGTTCTGCTCATTGTGAAACTCAAATGTCTGAAATGAAGCCCATGTTTCTTCCTGAAGAGAGGTTTCAGTAATTGCAGTTGTAGTTGTACAGTTTAGGCTATTAAATCTTTTCAGGAGTTATCTTGAGATGCCTCAGCACAGAAGTTTAGCCTCTGCATTTATAAAACACCTTTAAGTCTCTTTTTCCAGAGTGCTGCCCAAAATTGAATTTATCTAGCTGTGGCTGACTTTCATCTATGAAAATGCAGTTTGTCTCAAGTATTGGAAAACAGATGATCCCCCAAGTCAGAGGTTGCTTCCATAACATTTTCATCATTCAGAGAAACTTACTCCAACTTTTTCTCTCATTTAATACCTTTGTAAAGGAAGATGTAGGAAAAGCCTGATGATTAACAGTAAAAGTCTAGGCTGCATTAACTTTCAGTCCTGATGTAGCAGCTTTTGGCAGGAAATTAGAGCTGAAAAATGGGAGTGCAGATTGTACATCTCTTTTATTTTCTCTTTTTTTAATCCCCAGATCCAAACGTCCAGTGCCAGTTTCAACCACAGCTCCCAGAATTGACTCTCCCAGGGCTGTAATTCCCCATCAGAAGGTAAGTGACACATTTCTCCTCAGCCAAAGTGAATACCATTTTGTCTGCTGTGGTGAAGGTAAATATCTCTTACAAGAAATAACTTTTTCCTGCTCCAAAGAATTAAACACTGAATGAATGCACAGACAGGAAAATTGCTGCAAGGCAATGTATTAGTGATCTGTATTTTGCTAATTTCTGATTAGCAGGACCAAAGCATCCAGCTATCCTCTGATATGATTTGGTCTAACCAATTCTGAGCAACTGTTTTCATCTAGGCTGCAAGAAGCCACTAAAGCTTCTCAAAACCTCTATTTGCTTTTATAGATTGTTGGGGAGAACCATTAGACTATGCCTCAGTCTATCCAAATCCTGTCTGCAACTGAAATGACACTGCTTTGGAAAGACAACATGAGGGCTTTGAAAGCCTGCATCATATAGTGTTCTTATCATAGAATTCGGAAGACCTGAGAATAAAAAATAAAGAGGATAAGTCAATTTAATGAATAACAGCAAGTGGCAGAGGAAATGAATGGCTTGGTTGCCATTGTCAAAGCACATCATCTTTCATAAAATAAATGTTTGTTTTAGAATGAACACTGACTGTACCTGGCAACTCATCTTCTGTATCTTTGGAGACACTGAGGAGCAAGGGTACCAGAAAGATGGTGTATATATCCCTGGGCTCAGGCTCTGAGTAGGACATTTGTATTGCTGATGCATTTGATTAGATAAACAGACAGGAGCTGAAGTTTCCATTGCTGCAACTGATCCCTGCTGTCAGTGCCAGTTTCATTCCTAGAACACATATAAATAAAAAATACTGAAGATCAAAATACCTGGGGAATTAGATGCTTCTCTACTGTTTTTGACAGTTCCAGCTTCCATAGATCAATTTTAAGTAATTTTTATAAACACTATGCTTTCCAAATTCAGAGCACAGGTGATAGTGTCATCCCTGAAACTGCTGCAAATAGGTTCAAAATAGCAGAAGACAATGCACCTGTGGGGAATAGTTTGATTCAATTTTATTTTGTGAAATTTTAAATTAACCTGAATGGCCATTTATTAGTTGAGGCAGAAATAATGTTATTTCAGACTGGATCTTGTAAACTTTTTTGGCAAGGGAAGATGAAATTAAAAATGTATCTTGTGCAGAGTTGTTTCTGCTTATATCATGATTTTATAAAAGTTACCTTGGAGGAACTTACTGGAAGAGTCACCAAACAGCACTGTGAAATTCCTAGAACAAAAGCAATGGATCATTCTTTTGGTTAAACTGGTGTTTGACTGCACTAGCAAAGTAATAGGGACAGGAAGCAGAAGGAGTTCTCATTTTCCCTGAAGACCCACCCAGAAAGCTGTTAGTGTTCAAGGCAGTGAATAGATCTATCTCATCACAGTTCTTCACCAGCACAAGATTGACACCTACCTTTTGGGGCTCTGTAGCCCCTGCACAGGTATGAAAATGTTGTCTCCTTCCTCCATAGGTACATAAAGCTTTTATATATTGGATTTTCAATACTCTTTCATGTGCATTTCTTCCTCGGCAAGTGTCAGTTTTAAAATTGCTGCCATAGGTCTTCAAAGCTGTTTACCACAGAAAATACTTTCCTCCCTTAACTACCTACTGTATGGAAAAGTTAACTTTATGCACTGCAGGGGTTTATTGAAGGTGGTAAAAGACCCCTTGGCATGAAAGCCATGAAGACACTTTACATTTTCTATTCTAACCCTTCAGAGAGAGATGTGGATCAAAGGACTCAACCCATTTTCAGAAGCTTGCTATCTCACATTTGAGAATTCTGTGCAGGGTGCTCAGCAAAGGTTTGTAGGAGCTGCTGGAGGTAGCCTTTTCTGAACAGGCTACAGGCAGTACCAGCAGCGGGAAAACAGAATTACTGGAACCTTTTCCAGGGAAAGGTATGGTGGGAAACAGGTTATCTTGCAGAATTCAGGAGGATCTTAGATGTAGGGTCTTTCACCCAGGTGGAAGAGGTAATATTAGAGTGCAGGGGGGAGCCCTTTGCAGGTCCAGAGGAGTGCCACTTGTGTCACTTGGCTATGCTAATAGACAACAATAAGTTTTAAGTGAAGAATTCTTCTCTAGGGGTTGTTCGGAATGGAAAAAAGGCATTGGGCCCTCACAGAAGTCTCAGAATATCCAGAATAAAAATACTTTATTGATAGAAACGCTGTAATGCTGATAACGGCAGTAAGGTGTGTTACAGTAAATACACTCTAAAACCAAGGTTTCTTTGCTTGTCCCTTTATTATTCCTAGTAACAGTATCAATGCTAGAAATGAAGAGTTCTGTGACACATGCAGAAGTCACCACCACACCTCTGCTTGACAGTATTTAGACTGATGGGTCACATGAAATGAATTTGATGGGTTTTTTTTAAAAATCAGCAAAAAAACTGCATTACAAGATAGTCGTGACAGTGTCATCCTCATACATCAAGAGAAGCTTTCTTCCTCCTTCTCTGGTTAAGGTTAAGGCATGGCAATGTTAGCTAAACAATCTGCATGTGCAGCTTCAGTGTCTAGTTAAAACCACAAATACTCATGTACGTTATTGCTGATCTGATTGCAGCTTCCACTAATTTTTAAGCATGCACTTCTTTCAGTGTTGTTTTTTTTCTGTTTTAGGGAAACACGCATACTTTTTCCACCAAGATCAGTCATTCCTTCACAAAGCTGATCAATGTTGTAGATGGTGCAGGTTCTGCAACCATAAGTATGTATGGCTATTATTGGAAATAAGGTTTGGTTGATTTGCAGTTTCACTGTATCTGACATAAGTCTCAAACTAGAAGCAATTTTCATTTAGTGTAGTCACATCTTTTTGATTTAGTGAAGTCTTTTGCACAGGTGGGGCATAGCTGGAAGAAAAGGCAGAGTTAATGTTGAAAGCATTTAAATAACAAGAGTAAGCTTGAGTCCAAGGATTTAAACTAAGCCATCAATCAGTCAGTGAGTTCCTGCAGCACTTCAGAGGGGACACAACACAAGTGAAGATTCAGCTCAGTGCAGTTCAAAACACTCAAGCTGGAGCTTTAGGGCTAAGCATGGCTTTAACATTTGTCCATTTGCATGAAGCCTTGTTAATTCTAATGATATGGCTATGTGTGGTGCTTTCTGTGAAACACTACTGAACACACTTATTTTGGAGTCCCAGTGAGGAACTTGTCATACTTATGATTTGTTTCCTGCCAAATTTGGGAGCCTGTGTGTCCAAAAGAAAATAGACGGAGATGACTGATTTGAGTATAGGATGGAGGAGCTGGCTCAGTCAAAAGCAGTTTGATCATGTCTTTGAGCAGAGCTATTCAGTGCCATGGTGCCTCCATTCCCTTTTTCCTCTAAAAAATTTAGAGCAATGACTGCTTCTTGAGTATGTTGGATGGTCAAATTCACTGGTAGACTGTTAAAATTGTTCTCCCAGATGTGCAAGAGGTGAGTAATGACCATAGGATCACAGCAACAGATAAATAGCAAATGAGTTGTCAAAGGGAAAGGACCCGCAAAACCTAGTATCGTATCTCCCAAAATAAATTTGTTTCTCATTCCTTGATACATAAGAAGGAACATTTGCCTTTCATAGAAACTGGATTTTTATAAACAAATAATATTTCAGAATGGAAATTGAGCTGATTCCTAGCTTCCTTCCCTTTCAAAAGGTTTGAGACTCCTCTACATTTATTAGTTTTAAGCTCATACCTTGACATTACGCAGTTTTCCTCCCGCAGTGTGGGATTGCTGCATGATCCCGTCATCTTTCTGGAGGGAAGCCCATTGCTCAGTGTCAGAGCCTCCTCTCCTGGTCGGCTGGAGGGGTAGCATCAGACTCCCAGAGCTGGAAATGTCAGCTTGCTTTTCCAGCCACTGAAACAGAATGGGATGAGAGATGGGGAACAGGGGAATGTTTGTTATTGTTGGCTGCATTTCATGTGATGCAATGCTGAAAGCTCAGTGCTGCTGCTCAGTATTAGACATTTGCCCTTCACAGTCAGAAATGGGTTCAGAAATTCTGCATTGATCTGATTTTGACACTGAACTGGAGACAGAAAATAATTCTACAGTATTCTCACAGGAATAAACTGAATCAGATTTTTTTTTTGTTAGTCGCAAAAGGAAAGAGCTAGACATGCAGATGATGGAGCAGTATTTCTTTAGAAGCAGTAATACAGCTGCTCCCTTAGACACTTCCTGTTTCATCCTTTTTCCCCCTCCACAACACAGGGAAAACAACTACCCTAAAACTATTCAGAATATGAACTCAAGATGGAGATTGTTAACCTGGCACTGTTGGGTTCTTAAGATCTCTAATGCTGATTTGCCAATATGCTAGTATTCCAGCTAGAGATTGACTGAGGAGCAAAAGGGAGCAAAATCAGCAGCCATCATTTTTTACGACTGTCTTATAATTTTCCCTTTGCCTATTGTTACTGTCCAGTGATACTAAGACAGTGAAAATGCGTTAGGGTGAAGGAAATGTGGCATTTCTTTCATTAGCAGTTGAAACTGATACTTTACAATCAGCTCTCCTTGCATGTCCTTTTGTTTTGGGGTGTAGGAAAAAACTCACAATTACCTAAAAACCACAGAGTTTTCAGGGTAACAAATGAATATAACTGCAGAATTTCCTTTTTCTTCTCTATTACCTCTATGCTTATTTTTTGTTAATAATTGTTTTGTCCCTCTGTCCTGGCATGTAAAAATGGTTTGCCCAAGTGATTACTTCATTTTTGAACTTGGCCTCGTGCTTTTGTGCCTCTTTTTGAACACGTTTTTAGAGAGAACCTCTGTTTTCTGTTTATTTAATGATATCCAGAAGCTTTCAGGAGACCACTGCAAAGGATTGTTGTTTGCTCTTTTCAGTGTCAGGGTATAATGACCGAAGTATGTATTGCAAACGCATTTGTTTAAAAAAGCACGGTCTGAAAATGCTTTTAGGATTATCTTTTTCTACAGCCTTGGGCAGCTATTAATGCCAGCTAAAATCTCTTCCTGTTTATCACTAAGAAAAATTATCTTAGGTAATTTTATCTGCCTTACATTTTCGATTCAAAATGTCTTAAGTGTGTTTAATGTTGTGATTATTTATGTCCTTATACCTTTAGGGGTTTTTTTTCAATAAATTTTAATTAAGGAATATTATCTTGATTTTTTTTCACATGTATGCTCCCTAAATATATATATGCAATATAAAAAAAACCAAAAGGTTTTTGGCAGCAGAAAATAGAAATATTATTTTTTTTCTTGTGAACCGTAATACCAAAATTAGTAAATTACATTAATGATAACCAATACTAGCACAAGTGTAGAATTAGAGGCAAAATTATTCTCAGGCCTGTATTTCATACAAGGCTGTGGGGGAGATGGGTGCAAGGTGTTAAAGATAATGATTGAATTGCGGGTGAATGAGGCAAAACATCACTGCAGGCCACCACCTGCTCTTGAGCTGCCTATCACTGAGGCCAGACTGTGGGCTCTGTTCCTGCTTCAGGCTGGTATCAGTCCCCTGCCTGTCCCTGTTCCCTGCGCTGGACTGCAGCAAGTAGCCAGCATTACTGGGCCCCTTAACTGTGCGCATTTTTCTTTTTTGATATCGCCTCTTATTTTGGGTCCTCTAAGGAGTATTTATACTGAACCATTTATGAAACTTAAGTGTTGGACTGTGCTTTTCCAGAATGAATTTTCGGTGGATTGTTTTGAATCTGAGCACCAGCACAGACTTCTATGGGTATAGGTATTGTGGGAGAGATTCCTTTGACTAAGGCAATACCTGCTGCTGCCCCAGTTAGGAATATTTTCTGGGATAGGACTGTAGCATCATACACACACCTACATACTCAAGCACGCTTTCCCTCAAGTGGAAATTAAGCAGGAACGATCAGCATAGGAGTAACATCTCTGTGGAGCAGTTCACGTTCTCAAGTCCTGTTGGTGTCTCTGCTAACCCTGCTGCATGGCTGCATCAGCATGAAGCAGAGCCCAGGAAAGCAGTGCATAACATCCATAACTTCAAGTGCACTCATAGAATTGTGTGGTTTAGAATCATTGTGTCTTTATAATAATGGCATTGACTTTTATGGTTGTACATGATCTAAAATTATTCTTACCTCAAGACTTTTTTTTTTAAGATTTCTTAATTATCCTAGAAATTAATGGACAGTGTTGCCTTAATATAAAGTTATTGCTGTGAAGTTGACTAGACTCTCTTAATGTTAAGCTTTATTTGTTGATTTCTACTAAAACCTAGTAAAAAAAAAAAATGCCTGAGTTGGTTTTGCTTCCCTTTTTTTGAAACAATGCATTTCTTTGTTGAAAATTTTCCCTGAAAGTTTGAATGCTCTGGCCCCAGTCTATTTATTGCTAGTTTATGGCTATGTTTACGGCATTAATTGCAGATATGTTATTTTTGCATGTGTTCTATGATTGCTCTTTTCTTTTTTTCTTTTCTTGGCCTGCATGTTTGCTACTACAGGAACCTGCTTGGGAAATCAATGGCAACAGAACAACCTTCAGCCCTCTAACTAACACGGCGACTGGGCCTATGGGTAGTGTTTTAGCAACCAATGGAACATTTTCAGGCTACCTCAACCAGCAAGAGATCAGCCTTTCAAATAGCTCTTCCTACCTAAAGACTACCACAGTTAGATCTTCCATGTCCTCTCAGTCTGTGGCTCCTGACATTTCACCCGCCAAGGGCGCTTTAGGTTCCAAAGCAAGCCCTGCTGTGGCTGGTGGCAGTAGCCCTGCGCACCCGCTGAGCCCTGCAAGGCAGTATAACAACCCCATTGGCCTTTACTCGGCAGAGACCCTGAGGGAAATGGCTGAGATGCATAAATTGAGTCTCAACCGAAGGGCTTCGGAAGGTGGACTTCCTAGAGGGTAGGTAACATGGTAACGTCTTTAATTATTTCAATAAGTATTGAACTTGCTGAACAATGAATGTAACGGTGCTTACCCTGTTGTGCACTTGTCTGACAGTCATGGTTAAAGTCTGGATCGATCATTAAATTTTCCAGTAGCCCCCAAAGCATACCCACACTGCCATTACAGAGCAATGGCTGTTTCTGAAGTGCAGCATGGATTGGCAATAGTCAGCAGAGCATGAGGGGGAACACTAGGACTGAAGTAACCGTAATCATCTCAGGCTTGGGGCACTCAGCAGTTCTAACTAATGCATGGAGTCTCAGAGAACCAAGTACTGCTGTCAGACATCACAGCAGCTGCTATAAACCACACCTGATCTTCGGTACTTTGCTAAAGAGAAATGGCTTTGGCCAGCAAATCTGACATGCTCGGCTACTGGAGTGTCCTGCTGTAATTCCTGCCTTAATGTGTTGGCTTTCCTATGCAAAAAGAGTCAGAACTGCAATACTTTGAATCCTCTGGTTTGAAGAATGTCTTGCATCTGTTAGCTTTAATGTTAACTTTGCCGTAACAAGGACTGATCTCCAGATACTGCCCAGATAGTTTGATCCCATGCTGTCAAGGTTTTCCATATTCCCGTATTGCAAGTCACCTGTTTTATCAGTAGGTTTGTGAAGTGTGGAGCTTGGACTACAGTACATGAGAAAAAGAAGTGAGAAACAGGTTTTCCCAATTTTTTTGCCTTCATGTATAAATCATCAAACAAATCTAGTTTTTTAGTTTGTGTTTTTTGAGGTTTTTTTAAATGAAGATAAATTTCTTGTTAGGAATATGGGGGAAGTGTTTTTTTGATCCTAGGGACTTGGCTGTATAAGGAAAACCAGAAAATTCTGATGATCTGCTCAAGGTCTGATAGCAAATGCATTTCTTCAAGTACTTTATATTCCTTTGCAGAAGCTCTTTGCAAAAGTAAAAATAAGAGGTTTTAAGTTGTAGCATAGTAGGGATATTTCATCCTATTAAAAGAGCGCAAACACCTGTTCCAGATGATTCAAGCAGTTTTAGATGATTCACTGCCACTCTCTTTAGCACTCAGCAATCCTAATTAACTTATCTGAGAAAATTCTATCCTCCTTTCTCATACTGGATAATTAAGTAAAGCAATTACCGTTTAAAAGAAAATAATTTCAGTTAGTAAGCAAGTTCAGCAAAATAAACCTCAGAATACTTCTCTCTTAATTTACAGTTGTCTGAAGAACACCAATTCTTGTCTTATTTCAATACACAGAGTTTCCTGGGAGTGTATTTTCTTGTCTTTTTCTCCACTATGTTCATAACCCTCCTTAACACCTGCAGGGGTGAGGGTGAAGGGGCAGAATTTGGATGGCTCAGCATTGTGACTGTTATCAGAATTACAACACAGCTGCATCCATCACTCCCCAAAGTCAATGTCAGCCTTTCTGTTCAGTTTGAATGAAATTTTAGGAGACTGCTATGTGCCTTTACCATCTGTAACACTGATGATCAAACAAGAAAATGAAAAAAAAAAGAGCTTATCCTGCAGTGCAGGGACAGTCTGAAAAGATAAAAGAGCCCGGGGGCACTAAATAAATGTGTCTTGTCAGGTAACTTCTCTGAGATTTAGAGCACTGTACATCTCTGTTGACATGCAGAGAGAATTCAGAGCTCAATAGTGCTATCATTCCCACTCCCACTTGACTGTTATCCATGAAGTAAGAAGTATCTTGCTTCCTGCTTTGTGAAGGAAAACATGGAACCTATAACTGTCTTGGGGCTTGATGGCATCCATGATCATCTCAATCTCACAGTGAATAAGGAAGTGAATAAGGAACCACTGTGAGCACTTCAAAATCAGCTCTGATCTTTTTTGGGAACATTCTTACCATATAATATGACATGGTTGTGATATTGTGGTGCTCCAAAACTGAATTCATTGTGCTTTCACAAACATGCACTTAGCTGTATGGTAAAAGCTGCAAGAAAGTTCAAGCATGAGGAGTGATCTAAAGGTATGTTTCAGTTCTGTGCCCTTTTCACCAAATGATTTAAACTTAATTGTGTGAATTGCTGTTACAGGTTTAGCTAAACTCTTTGGAAAATCCTATCAAGAAGCTGAAATTAATTTTGAGATTATTTCCTTGATCTGTGAAGAATAACAAAGCATCTGTTTGTCTGATACACTTTACATTAAAGCTTTATTGCTCTGACCCACGGTGAAAAATAAGATAGCCTGTTAGGAGTGTGGAACGTGATGTGCTGAAAGCTCAGGGCTGTATGAATAAATACGAACAGTGAGTCATAGTTTGTAACATGTGCATCTCTTTCATTCCAGTGTAAGTTATTTTTCACACTGTAGGTCAAGGGCAGTAAATACCTGTCCCACAAGTATGTGCCAGGTGGTTTGGGTTACTGCTGTGTGACCTCTGCGAGCAGCAACTTGGGTGTTCCAGACATGTCTCTATACAGAATCAAACTAAAATCCTCAAAACTAGGAGGAATTTTCTCATCATATCCTAAACCATAAGGAGAAGCAAAGCTCTCCTGTTTTTGAAGGAAGCTATAGCAGCCTCTTCATGTCTCAGAAATCTTCACTGAGATGTGACAGCTGAGCTGCTCTTAGTGTGTGCACATAATGTTTCTTTTCTTTGGACATACTTTCATATTCCTTTAATTAAAGTGTGTTTTAGGGGTTTGGTAGTTCTGCCTTTAAAATGTTATTTTATATGTTCAGTAGAAACCTGACTGAGTCAGAAAATGATACCACTACACTTGGTTTCATTATAAATGAGTGCCTAGCTGTCCCACATACACTTAAAATGGATATAGGAGATAGATATATTTATGGATATAGTCTCTGTAAGAGATTGATATATTTGGCTTAATGTAGGGTTTATAAAGCTAGAAGAATATTTTCAAATTAGAGGGCCTGATCAGTAGCTGCAGAGGATAATCTGTGATTGCTTTACCATGGAAATGCAGAATGTGCAAAGCCTTTAGTGCAGCTTTGGTTCATTAGAGTGCTTTTGGTCATGGAAATGCTGTTGGATGAGCAAAGGCGAAAGGATCATATGTAGGAAGAAGCAGTAATATCAAAGGTTCTGCAAGGAAAAAGAAGGAGGCGCCAAATCCACTTGGAATGTCACTCTTAACAGTGTAACTTTGCTGTCCAGTGTTTTGTATCAGTCCCAAATACAGAAATGTCACAGCAGCGAGTTGGAATCCTCAATGCCCAGTTCTGTTAACAACATTCCATGCAGCCAAGTAAGAAGACAAGTTTCTCAACTGACCCTGGATCTCTTCTTCTTTATTTTGCACAAAATATGATGAATTTCAACTAAGAAAAGAGCAGAATGTGGGTGTTCTAAGCTTTGGGGGGGTGGCGGGGGGAAGTTAAAATAAACATTGCAGCCCATTACTGCTATTTGTGCGACACCATATAGAGTTATTGGGAAGAGCGCTGTAGTCCAGACTGAGCACTCTCTGTTCTGCACTCCCAGCTTTATCCTGTGTTACAGTGCTTTGGCATTACTGGTTCACTGGTTTATGCAGAGATGCAGGAATGGAGTGGGAACATATCTTTTTTCCATACTGGATACATACCAGTTGGAATAAAGTATCCTGATATGGATATCCCAAAAAACATATAATGCACAGCTTGCTTTTTTTCATGTGGAATAAATTAGGAGTGACTATTCCAGAGTTAATTGGCTTACACCCCTCTTGGCATAACATAGGTGATATCATATCTAGGTGAATGCTTTGTTATATACAAAGGCATTTGCCTTAGTTTTAGCTTTAATACATTTACTGAAATATTTTTGGATCTTCTCCAGCGTGTAAAAGACTTAAACAACAGTCTTGCAAAACCAACTCTAAGGCTGGCCTGAGGAGAACAGAATTCATCCTTGAATATTCAGTACCTAAGAGAAAAATACAGTCTCTACCACTCATTTGCTATTTTCAGATCAGAATATTCTCTGAAAATCCTCCGTTTTTCCCGCTGCTCCCTCCTCCCTTCACTTTGGTAGTAGTACTTCTGCGGATGCACAGCAATGAGATCATGTTCAAGGGTTAGCCAAAATGCCATGGTACCCCACTAAGTCCTGATGGATCAACTATAATCCCTGCATTTTTTCCTTTCTTAATCATGTTGGGGATTTTAGGCATACATTTACTTTTTCTTCCTATTTGTAGATGGTCTGAGAGGAGCTGTAGTAATCGTCTGTAAAATATCCTTTGCCCCTTTGCAGTCACAGACTATTGACTTTTTTTCTGTGTGGTTGGTTTTGATGTTGTTTGTTCTCTTTCTCTTCTTCTAGGTCATAACCAACACTGCTGCCAAGTTAGTATCACCTCTGTGTAGTGCCAGATATTTGTGTGACGCTGCGTGTGTGAAGATGTGTTTTCTGGGGTAGCATGATCCCCTGTGTTCCTGCTGTGTCTGCTTGCAAGTGCAAGGATTTTTTTTAAACATCTGCTTGGTGCGGCAGGTGCCCTGCACTGCCCCTGCTGTCCAGCAGTGCTCCCGCTTGGCATTTCTGGGTGATGCTCTAATGCTGTGAATGGAGCTGCCACCTGAGCCTGCCCAGTTCTTTTAAAACCTTTCAGGTGGTTTTGCTTCTATGGGCAAGTTTAAGTCCTCTTGAATCTTTTAAGTTGTCTTCATGCCCTCAGAGTTTGGAGAGCATTATCTGATCCTTTTTTGGTGTGTTATTAGTAAAGTACTTTTAGCTTCAGTGTTACATTAATTTCTAAAGGCTGCTAAAGTTCAAATTTAGATTGGAGTAAGATACAGATATGGGAAAAAAATATCTACAAAGTGATTTACTTTGATAAATCTATTGCCCAAAAAAGAAATAACTATTGATTTGAAAATGCGATTGATCTGCTTTATGTAGGAGGATTCAGAGAGTCCTTAGTTTTGTCCTTTAGTTTTCTAGGGGCAGAGGATTGTCTCTAAACTCTTGCTTTTTGCCTCTGACCTGACTGTTGTCCATAAATTGCTGGAGACTGGGTTAAATTGAGTATAAAATAAATAATTCTAATAGTTAAATGTCAAATTTAAACTGACAATATGAAGGTACAAGTAGTAGAATACATAAAGTTGAAATAATATTTACTGCATATAATTTAAACTGATCTGGCATTCTCTGTTGATTTCAATGAGGTGTGAGTGTGATGATGTAGCTCCTTTGGAGTGAAAAACCCTAGCCAGTTTACATTAATAATTATTCTGACAGGATTGGCTTAGAAAGCAGAAGTCACTTTATATAGGGGTGTCTGTAATCTTACTTGCTTTGGGATTTATTTTTCCTGATGCTTTTCTAGCTTAGGAGAAAGATCCCATTTATTTTGCAGAGGTGCTGTCTCTGCAGCCTTACCTCTGCCACTTTGTCCTAGAGACCAGCACCCCTTACAAGCACTAACATCTTCTGTTTGCTTCCAGAGTTAGAAAAAGAACTCAGCAGTTGGCAATCTGTATTTTTTCTGTTACTTTTATGGGAATCGTGTTAACTTCAGTGGAAGTTTTGACTTGGTGTATGTAATATGACTAAAACCTCTTGAAAGACATCACTAAAACTGTTTAAAGATCACAAGTGAAAGCCCAAATGACTCCTGCTGCTACCATGAGGGAAGTGTAGGCTGTTCTGACATTAGTAGCTTTGATTTCTGTAACTGACTGTGGAAACCAATTGCTTAGAACATTATTCTTTTAAGGTGGCATATTTAACCTCTGTCTTTTCCTTCACACAATCTTCTCAGATTTTGGGTTTAGAATCTCTTAAGTACTTTCAAGAGTGTGAAAGAAAGAGAACACTAAATTCAAGATCTTGAGGACCTGTGTATTTGTAGTTATCATGTGATTATTTAGGGTATTACAAAGAAAAGAGATATTGTTGAAGTCAGGCATGTGCATGCTCAGTACAGCAACCTGCATGTCCCTGCACATCACCCCTCAAGAGATGATGTCAGTGTCATTATAGAATTGTCAGAATTGATGAATAGTAAGGGAGATTTATTTTAAATGTGAAAATATCTTGGTAAAAGGATAATTTTTACTTTTTTAATGCATCATGCCACTTCCCAGTTCCCTGCCTTAAAATGTTGGCATGTGCAGCTGAAGGCTGTGGCTGTAATGCAGCATGTGCTCCTGTGTCTCTCTGGTCCTTGTGCATGTGGCTGTCGATGTTCTGTCAAGGATTTGCAATGACACATGACTGTATCTCTCTCTGTCCGTCCTCAGTCAGGGCATCCCACCAAACAAAAAGTTGAAAACTGAGCAGACTCCCCTGGCTGGCTTCAGAGGTGGCTCAGCACCTGTGATCTCCAGATAATTAAGTCAGATGGCTGCCAGCCTTACTTGATTTTACCTTTTCCATCATGCTGGGTTGAGGGTTCAGTTTAAACTCTCACCCTCTGGGGCTACCCATGGTAAACAGGCACACTGTTGTGTGTATGAAAAGAAAAACAATATTAGCTAATAAGTTTACAGTCTAATGTCTTAAACTGAAAAGTAAAATTGTTCCAATCAAATGAAATTAAATTCTTCAGCATTTCTTCTGCAGGGGGAGAAAGATCCATTTCCAACTTTTGGATTCAGTTCTGAATGAAACATTTATGAAATATCTGTCATTTCACAAAGGGTAGAATTCCCAGTTTTGTCCTGTTTGCTGGCATCCTCCTGCTGCTGGCAGGACAGGAACAGCAGACAAGAAAGTCGCCTGGTCTCCCATAGGTTGAAGAAGAGCAGCCACCTTAGTGGCTGACAGCTGAGGTTTACCTTGTTCATTGGAACTCTGGGCAGTGCTGAGTCCTAGCTCTAGGACTAGAACTGTGCACAACTCATCCCTGCAAGAAAACCAGCTACTCTTTGGCTGCAGTCTGACATCAAACTGACTCATTCTAGTGTCATGGGACATTCAGTTAGCTTGCTCTTAGAGCTCAGTCTGTAAGATATAAAATCTGTCCTCCTAAATGGAGTCACTAAAAACTAAGGCTGCAACTCTTCAAACTGCACTTGTCCCATTGGTTGCAGTGTTGCGTATTTTGATCTGGGACTGAGAATTTATCATGCCATAGCAACACTTCAGGCTGTCTGTACAGAGATTGTGGGAAGATTAAGTCTTTGTGAGGAAAGCCTTGAAGATTAAAAGGTGCAAGTACTAAATTTCATGTGATGAATAACACAAAGTACTGAAACCTTCTAAATAATAGAGAACCTGATATCTGTTCACTTCACTATACTTTCTAGACCTTTGTAAGACCCTTCTGAAAACACAAAGGGATGAAAAAAAAAGTGGGAATTCTCTGCGCTATGCATGTATGTCCCATGGGCATGCATAAAACATGTGCATGTTTGTATACACTTAGGTGTATACATGGATGTAACAACAGAATGTTAGTATGTGTAAGTGTCACAGAAATACTTAAGGATTTTTTGTGAAATTTTAATACAGTGACAGCTATTTCATCTTTATTTTTTCCTTTTTACACATTGTGAGCCAACCCAACAATGACATCCATTAGCACAGCCATCTTTTCACTGTGGCTTGGTACTTCTGTTGTCTGCTCTTCTCTGAAGAGACGCTTTGGTGGTGAGATGCCGTGAACAGACGTGCACACTCCTCTCTTGGTGGTGCTTCCCTCACTTAACTTCACGCCTCTCTCCTTTCTTCCCCTCCCTTCCCCTGTGGAACCTCACTCTTGCATAACCCAGCACGGACTTCACGGAGCGTTTCAACCCCAATGTCCTGAAGGACTCTGCCCTGTCTACCCACAAACCCATTGAGGTGAAGGGCCTTGGCGGCAAGGCCACCATAATTCACGCGCAGTATAACACCCCGATCAGCATGTACTCCCAGGATGCTATCATGGATGCCATTGCAGGCCAGGCACAAGCCCAGGGTGGAGAATTTGCTGGGTAAGGTTATTTCCTTCTGTGGAATGCTCTTTCTCTGCATGGTAACATCCCTACCTGCATGACACATTTGCCCATCCCGGACTCTTTCTTTTTTCTGGGTTATATTACACGTGAAAAGTGTGTATCAATCCTAGACAGTGTCCAAAAGCACTTCCATGGTTTGAAGTTAAAAGGATTGATCACTAGAAAACCATAGCATGGCTTGCTGTTGGAAGGGACCTTAAAGATCATCTAGTTCCAACCCCCTGCCATGGTCAGGGGTACCTTAATTTAACCTAGCCTTTTTGGTATTCCTCCTAGAGCTGGTAAACCCCACAAAAATACATCTAATGCTTTGTATATGATATTGGATGGCTTTTCATTCCTGACAATCATAATTTATAAATAGTCATGGTTATATGAATAGCTCAGAAAGGACAGAAAAGGAGGGTGAAATTTTTATTGAGACGTGAAGAATGGAAAATATTTATTTAGCGCTGGCTACTGTTTTATTCTTTACAGTGGAGTGTTTTGCTGTATTTTTCCTATCCCCATTTTAGATACAGTACATGTATTTTACACAGACCCTTTGGACTATGGTAAAATCCGCTGATCTTTAATAACTGCTTTTCCAATGCATGTTTCTGGAAATCTTATCTGATTAACTTATCCAGAGTTGTAATAACTTTACTGAAATTACATATGCAATAAATGTAGCCAGGTTTCTCTCTTACTGGGTGTGCTACTACCCAATATAGAAATTGCCATCCTTTGATATGACACCAAAATACAGGTATAGCAACACACTTTAATGTTGTTTCTTTTCCATATGTTAGCTGCAGGCTTATTTAAAATGAGGATGGTTCATGTATTTGCTTGTGCTCCCTTTTGCTGTCCATTTTCCCCTGTTTTTTATAATTACTTTTCTGCTAACTTTTTGTACTAATATTGTTGTTCATCACAGCTGTCCCCCATGATGGATCACAAGCAATACCTTTAGATGGCTTTGGCCATGATTCAGTGAGTCTCCACAGGCACTATGTAGACTCATATTTCCAATTAGTGAAGTACAAAGAAGTTAATTTGTGTTCTTTATAAGGGTTCACATTCTTCATAGGCATGGATTATAGGAGACATTTTATGATACATTGACACTTTCTATTAAGTGCATTATATGATTAGCAAATAGTAGCATTATATGATGCAAATAGTAATGTTTAAAAAATGTACCTATTTAAATGATCAGATGATTATAAAGTTAATGCTGAATATGTGGATTCTTTTCATTTTATGTTCCTTTACGTCTCCTGCAGTGGAGACCAAGATGTTCTTTAGCTTGCTTAATCAGTCAAGTCTGAGTTAAGATTATGCTTAATGCAGAAGTATTTGTATGAGAAGTTTTTAATATAAAGGTAGACCAAATTATGTGCTGATTCATTTTGTCTCAATTACCAGCCTATAATTTGGTTTTGGTTCTTAATTAATAATCTTAGTCCTTTTCATTTGTCCACAAGTTCCTATAGGGTGGTAAGCACACTCAGACTGCACATCTAAAAGGCAGACAGCAGCTGGAAATAGTTCACTTATTTTATCAATGAGGAAGGACAGGCTTAAGATAAGCATTCATTTTCTGGTTTGACCATTTGTAATCAGTGATGTTGTAACTTCATGAGATCAGAGTTAGGCTCTTGTCACCTAGAAATAAGCCACACTTACTTACTGGATCACCATGGAAAACATAAAGGAAAGGACAGGATTATTCATACTCAGACTCTATGCTGAAACTTAAAAGTAGAAAATTTTGAATGCCCTGACTTTGTGTTTTCCTATTCTGTTTTTCTGTTTTAATTGATCTTGATAAACCAGGAAACAAGAGTGAGGTAGCTTCAGTAAAACCATGTAGACAATACATTTTGAGTACATGTCTGTCAGACCACTTCTAAATTCCATTACGCTGTTTTAGCCAAGTTCACAAGTTGTAAAAAGACATAAATGCTGCACCTTTATCAGGAATAAGATCAGCTGAAGTAGCAGAATCAATAATGTGATTGTACAAACTGAGGTCTTGAGTATCCTCCACAATAAGTCAACTTGGCTATTTACCAGTCTACATGAACTTTTGTTTGTTGGGTTATGAGGTTTTTACCTCTTAGAGCTTTTTTCAAAATAGCTGGAATCGGTCTAATACCTGATGTCACAATATTTTGTTGTATGTCTACATCAAGGGTAGAACACTGCAGTGTTCCTAAGTTTTTACTTAATATCTATGGAAGTTAACTCTGTGTAATGACTCCAGGGAGGGATTCACATGGTAGCCATAGTTTATAATGAACTCCAAAAAAGAAAATTCCATTGCTACTCATTCAGAGAGGTTTGACTGTCATTAAAGCTTGTTTTAATGTTAAGAAAGTGTGACTTAAATGATAATAAGAAAAAGGAAAATAATTTTATTGACTCCTACTAGAATACCTTAGGCTCTAGAATAAAAACCTCCAACAGCTCTAACCCATTTGAGAAGAAGGTTTTTTTCAGTAGCATCAATTTAAAGTAATATGCTTAAAGATGCATGATATTTCTGCACATCAACACCCAGATGGAAAGAAATTAAATTACAAAGAGGTATAACAGAGGTATTAACATGGTTATGTGCATCTTTAGGCTGTCTGTAAGAATCAACTGTCACATTTAGGTTTATGAAAGGCTCATAATCAGCGATGCGCTCTATTTTACACTTCCATGCTGAGTAGCTCATATGTCCTAGTTACTCATCCACAATATAATTATTTTTTTAAAAAAAGAAAAAGGCCTGCTGAATTAAGGACAGAGTTGGAAATACTCCAATGTATTGCATTAATTTAGTTCAATTTATATGAGCGTGTTTCACTCTGCTGGGGAGGTTAATTCACCAAGCTCCATTTCCTGCCTTAATCATCTGCCATAAGGATATTAATATGTCATAGTAATGCTACACAATGCTACTGTGAAATTTGCGGTCCAGCCTCCAGCTCTAGTTTTTTAACAGTGCTTGAGTTAATGACATATCTTTACATAAACCTTTGAACTGCTTTTGGTCATAATAGAAGAAAGCATTAGAGCAGGAGGATTTAAACAGAGGAATATGAACTGTCTGTGGCTGGCACACCACTGCTGCCACAGTGGTGCATGGTTGAAATCGGCAGCACTGTCTATCTAGGGGTTTATTGTTCACTCTAGAACAGTGTTCAGCTGGGAAATTTGCTGTCCCATACAGCAGGTTTTTAGGCGTCCACATGATTAAGAAGTCAGTGTGGGGATATAAAGGTAACTGTTGGCCCACATCGGGCATCACTTCTGGTATTCTTACAGGGGCAGGTTCTGGGTGTGAAGCACCCTGAAGCACCTTGGGGCCTTGAAAACAGGGTCACCTTTTGGGGAACATAAATGTGACAGAACTTCTAGCATAGCCAGGTGTTGGAAGCAGCAGCAGAACAGTCCTGAGAGCGTTGCTGGGACTTACTGTTGGTATTACAGAGACTCTTTTTCATGCAAGGACTATTCCTCTAGAAGGCAGGAGAAGGCAGAAATCACTACTGTGCTTGCTTTCCTGCCTCAACAAACCCTTCTGCCACATGTGATGGGTCAGAAGAGGAGGACTACTGCTGTCCCTCCCCTCTTCCACCTCCACAAGGCTTTGGCACCACTTTGTCCATTGCTGCACACAGAGCAGCACTAATGGAAGCCACTGATGGCACAGCCTTCCCAAAATAAACAAGTCTTCATTCTGCCTTCTGTACCTGCTAGCATTTGGATATTGTAAAGCTTATGGTCTAGGAAACATGAGCTAAAAAAGGAGCTGGAAAATGCTGCTTCCTCCTACAGGCCATCTTTCACACTGAAGGACTTTTTTACATAGCTTGTATGTTTCGTGGCAGAGCTTAAACTGAACAGTCAAGTTTTTCTCTAAATTCACATTTCTAAGCTGTGCTCCACCCCACAGCTGATTGTGCTGAAACACACAAAAAGCTTAACTGGGGTTTGTACTTTGGTGGCTCCTCAAGAAAGTGAGAACTTTGCATATAAGGGGGTTATGAAGAGCATAAATACATGCTATTACGTGTAAATCCAATGAAATGGTGTATATTACACAGTGCTGAAGAAGAAAAGTGTCTCAGCTGGGAAATACTGATATTTAAAGCTACCTGGTAACATTTTTCATCCCACTGTATGCAGCATGTCAGATATACTTCCTCGCTTTTTCCAATCACAGACCCAACTTCTCTGTGGATTTTCTCTGCACAGTGGTATCTTAACACTAACTTGGAGCCTGGACCAAGGAAGCAACTGTTGGACCAAATGGCCTTTTTCTTTTAAGAGACCTGATTCTCAGTTTTCATGAAGTTGAGCTTGCTGCTTGCAAAGCTCTTCATGGAATAGCATAAAGCTGTTACAATAAATCACTTGCTTCAAAAATAGACCTTGTATTTAGAGCAGCCGTGGAGCCAAGTTGCTCCAAGCACACATCATCCCCTCAGTGTATATTTCTGCAGCTCTGTTAATAGTTAATTTTAATTCTTCTATGCAGAAGTTATTTTCACTGTGGGAAAAAAAAAGCTATTAAGTTACTAAGCCTGTTTCTAGCCTGCATCATAAATCAGAGAGAGGTTACCTCACTTGTGCTACAGACCTGTGTAGCTTTGATTTTAGGTGTGCACAACTGGATATAACACTTTTGCTAGGTGATTAAGCATGTTGTAAGACCCTGAGATATATTCTGTCATTAAAGATTTCAGATATTATGTATATATACAAGTCTGGAGTGCAAGTCTGGACTTCCTGTGCTTCACATGTTTAGTAGACAATGAATCCAGATTATGGCAGATGGAAGTTTAATTCAGTTTGAAAAAGAATCATCTCTAGAAAAAGCTATAAAAATCTACTGCATTAGTTTTATAATGAAATATGGGTTTATTTCTAATTACAGCCTTAAGGTACACTGGCCCAACACTTTAATTTAAAGAAAACATAAAACAGTATCAACATGAGGTCATTTTTATAAGAAATAATATGGAACAAAAATGGTCAGAGAAATAAATGTTTTTGCCTGGCCTACTCTCCTTTATCACCACATATTATTCTAACCACTGTATGCTTGTGTGCCTGCACTGGCTGAGGAATCACAAACGGGTATTTCCAGGCAGATTTGAATGGTAATCGGCCCTTTCAGAGATGGAATGAGCCATAACATACAACTGATCTATGTCTCTTGTTAAGAAGGGATCATTCCAAGGCCATGTTGGGGATGGCTGGGAGAGAAACTGAGACCAGAGAGCTGCTTCCAACATTTCCCTTTCTGAATTGCAGTGCCCTCCCTATAAAGGATCCCCATGTAGACAGTGCCTCCCCGGTGTATCAGGCTGTGCTTAAAACTCAGAACAAGCCTGAGGATGAGAGCGAGGACTGGAGCCGTCGCTCTGCCAACCTGCAGTCCAAGTCCTTCCGCATCCTTGCCCAGATGACCGGAACCGAGTACAGTAAGTTGAATGACAAAACAACCCCCTCATCCTGATTTTAGATTCATGTCTTTCCTGGATGCCCTGGTATTGGCCACTGATACTCAGGAAAGACTCATGACCAGGCTCATGTCATTGTCAGCAAGGGTGAAGATCCTGGATGTAGCTTGAGGGAACTCAGAAGTCAAAGTGAACAATCTCACCTTATGCTTTATGAAGAAAATTCTTTGATCAGGGGTCTCACCATGAAAGTATAACAGATTGTGCAATAAACAAGCATTTGGGACCCCATAGCTATTCCTACTTACAAATGGAGTCTCTGCATGAAATCTTCGTGTTTCCTGCAACCTAGATGTACAGAGCTGTCCATTCTTTAGACAAAAATGATAAAAACAAGTCATATCTCCTGTAACAGTCATTTACAGAAGTGACTTCTGGAGGTCAAAAAAATCATAGATTGTATGGAATCTATGGCTCTATCATCCCTGTTATCTAAACCTAGATCTGATATGAATGTCACAGAGCTTTAACTTTGTTGCGTGTTGCCTATGGAAATGTTTTTAGCTGATTTTATGTCTACCCCATACTAAGCTCACAGGTGGTTTCTGCTGTAGAGAGAAGGAAGGTCAGGGCCTTTTCTCACATCAGGGGGAAAATTAAGTATTTCCTTTCCCCATTAATGTGCTGCTGCTGTCTCTCCTGCTTTGTACAGAACAGCAGGACCTCTCTGTAGAATCATTGCCTACAGCTGTGAAACATTGCTACTAATGAATGGGAAAGTAGTTGTAATAGCTACCTTCCTCCTGACATCCTCCTTCCTGTCCCTAGGGAACCGCTCCTCTTCATGATGTTCTTACAAATTCCACTGCTGCAAAATCAGTGTGAATGCACCTTCAGTTAGGCTTTTCATAAGTTTCTAAATAATTTAAAATAGCATGAAGCCAATTTCTTTCTTTCTGTTTTTAAGTGAAACATTTTTTTTCTACATTTTTTTCTAGTGCAAGATCCAGATGAAGAAGCCCTGAGGAGGTCAAGGTAGGCAACTCCCTGTGAAAAATACAGCTTTCTCCTTCCTGATAACTCAATAATGTTTTAAAATGGCATTAATATGAACTGCCTTTATTATATTTTTGTCCTGAAATATTCTAACACATTTACTTAAAAATCACTAAAGTTAAAATGTCATTGAGAGGCGTTTGAATGAGAAGGATAACAAATCAGCATGTTTTTAGGAAAAGCAGTGCAAAATTTCTGAAGTGTGTGTTCAAATCTGATAGCTCTCTGCTCATGCAACTTTCCTGTAATTTACTGGGTGTGTGAATGTGATGAGTTCCAAGCCTTGTGTAACTACTTGATCGTGTAAGTGGATAAAAATATATGATGTTGTGATAGCACTGAAATTTGTGAGCAATTTATTTGGATGACCCTCTGATTGACATTTGATTCTCCTAAAATGGTACAGTAAAGGAGTTGTTTCCTTTCATACCCATAATCATTAGCTTATGTTTTGTTTGGAATAAATATGACCTAAATTTAAAGAATACGGAAGCACAGGACTGCTTTTGCTAATGGATAAATGTATTTGTTTCATATGATGTATCAAAAACACTGAAAGAGTGGATATGTTCACAGATATAATATGGAATTAAAGTTTTATCATCATCCTGTATAGCCAGGAGATAGATGTCTTAAAGATTCTTACACTGAGCTTAAAAACTGCAGTTGTATCAGGAGCATTCTGCATGCAGTCCTTAGTTTCTATTTACATACTTCAAATCCCGTTTCACTTGAGCTGCTCTGAGCCGCCGGCTGGGTTTGTGATGTGTTTGGTACTCAATCCACCTCTTCTTTTTCTATTTTATATTTTACTGCCCTGTGGGTTCTTTAAAGGTTCTGAGCTTTCGATCACAGTGCAGGTTACAAATGTTGAATCAGTGAGAAAGATATCTGGTGTCTTCCCTGTGAGAATACAAGAATGCTTTCAGTTGGTGTTTGCTAGAAACCCTCCGCCGCAGTTCGCCCGAGTTCATGGCTGGGTGCCCGAACATCAGGCTTGACATGACAGTCCTCAGGGATTTATTTCTTCCCTCAAATGTGCAAGCCTAATTCTCGTTACATGTATTGTGCATTATCTGTTTTGATGTAAGAGCACACGTCCAAATCCTTATTATGATGGGATTTAAAGCATTGTGGTGAACTTAACAGTGCCCCATTCATATCTGAGAGTAATATGTGGTTTTAAAGAAATAATCTCTCCAGGTGTAATCTGTGGCTTTGGAAAATACAAAATATTGGAAACTTTACATGGTATGAGATATGTTGATAATAATTATCTGATAACACATCAACACATGTAAATTGCATATTCTATCCAGTGTAACTCCAAGTATATGACTGTATCCACTGTACTTCGCACATTTTCTGCAGTCTTTAGGTATCACTGTGTTATCATTTTCTTGCCCAGGGACGCTTCTGGTTATGTTGAGGCACAGCTGAACAGGTTTAAGGTGTGCATTGATGGTGGAGGCATAGAGGAACATAAATAGGTAGTTACACAGGGTCTGTGCAACTGGTGTAAGCTGTTGTGCAAGTGCTGGCACCATCTGGGTGCTTGATACCCGCCTCAAACACTGGACACACTCCACTGGGGATTGGGCAGCAGGGCCCTGGCTGTGCAGGCATCCATCATTGTGGCCTCAGGCAGGCTGTGAGCAATCTCACTCTGGTGCTTTCTTTTGTCTCTTAGTGTCAGCTCCTCAGTGTAGCCACCAGGAATTGCATGGAATGGCGATCAGGTTTCTTCCAAACACTTACGAAGGGGGGAAGGAAATACGTTACTTATTTTTGGCAGAACCGTTTTACATAAAAATAGTCATTTCTAGATTGGTGCTTCCAACTTCATGACATATGTTCAAAAAAACCCATAAACTTGTGAATTTTCAGGTGGCAGAATATTCCTTTCATTTAATATTAATGAGTGTGTTGCATGACTGTCCTTTGCTCATGCTACTGCTATTTTGAAGGCACACATAAAAATATAACTTGCTATGAAAACTTTTCATTGCTGGTGTGATGATTGTTGTAGAATATTTTCTGGAGAGATGGGATCCATTTCAAGCCAAACAGATGTTTCTGAATACCTTTTCCTTGAATGGAGAGGTAATATCTTGGAAGCAATAAGGGAGTTCTTAAATTATATGTCAGACCCACTGGAGCGAATATATTCTGATGTAGCTGGAAAAAAAATACCATCAGGAAGTTTCAGCTAGGAATACTTTATATCTCTTACTCACCTAAAAACATAAAAATTAGTTTGAGAAGTCATACATCAAGACTCCTTTAGAACTGTTACTTGCATGGCACTGTGTTATTAAGCACAAAAGATTTAGAAATATCAGTGAATTTGTTGGCATTTACTCTGTTTATTGTTTTGTGCTTTCCTCAGCCTGAGGAGTAAAACCAGCCCAGTCTGCTCCTTTCTGTTTGGCTGGTTTCACTCTCAAGTTCCACTGCATTAACACAATTAATTGTCTTGTGTTTTGAGTGTAAATAATGAGGAAAAAAATTACCTTGTTTGCAATGACTGCAAAAAGTTTTGCAAATAACGAGAACATTTTATTTTTCATTCTGTTTGATATACTTCTTCTTGACTGTGCTATCATCTCACATTGTCCTTCTTCCCCTTTTTCTGTACAAAAGCTGAATTTAAACTATAGAGCATCTAGAAAAGATTAAATCCTGAGAGGTGCTGAACATGGCTCGAGCACCCCAGTCTGAAGTCAGGGGTGGCAGGAGGTGGCCAGTATTTCACAGACTCTGCTTTGAAAATCCCCCGTTGTTCTGCTTTGTGACACAAATGACCAGAAATACCTACGCAAATGTCAACACTAATACTCACTAATTCTAAGGAAGCTGTAGAAAAGTACTGCTGAAACCTGGGGTTGGTGGTCGTTGCAGGAAGGACAGCAGGTTATAGGTGGGCTGATCTAGGTGTTGCATTCATTTTGCACTGGTGTAAGTTAATTTTCACTAACTCCTCCGTTGTGTGAGAGGGAGGGAAAAGCCAAAAGAAACTGCTGGGAGGAAAACAATGGGGTTACACTGCATTTCTAGCAAAAGCAGCCCTGTAATACCAAGCACAAGTCAAGGAATAAGAAGTTATATCAAATTACTTCTTAGAAATAAATCACTGCAAAATCTTTCACACATGGTGCAAAAAGCATCACCCAGCCTTCACTATGCTGATTTTAAAGCTGAGGAAAAAAATCCAAATAAATTGCCATTCCCTAGTTGTAAGGCAGGGGAGTGGTAGCCATGGTCCCTAACCCCTTTCTTTCTCCCTCCTTTCTTTCTTCTGTGTCTGTGTGTCTCTTTCTGTCTCTGTCCCTCTCTTTCCTCATGCCACAGGGAGAGGTTTGAAACGGAACGTAACAGCCCACGCTTTGCCAAATTGCGCAACTGGCATCACGGCCTGTCCGCGCAGCTCCTAAATGTTAAAAGCTAAAGCCCCGAGCCAGGGGCAAACCCCAGAGAGCCGCAGTAACACATGAACTGCTGGCCTGAGTTAGAGCCCGAGCTGCCACCCGTGCAAAGATGTGCTGCTAGGCACTAGGTTTCTGCTGTTAGATATTCACTGTCACCAAAGGTGAACTCATGATATGACCCAGGTCATGGTCTTCGTGATAAAGTAGTTTAGCTTTTTTTTTTCCTTTATTTTCTCAAACTTCAGTATGCAGCAAAACAACACTATTGCAGTCTCTTGACTTTCATTCTAGAAGAAGATGAGAGGGAAGCTATTGACTTTATTTCTTTGGGAGGAAAAAGAATGAGATTTTCACAGAGTTTTACTGATGTAAAGACAATGAAGTAGGAGACAGAAAGTTGAAAAGGAAAACTGATTGGCCTAGACTTTGCTACATGTATAACACACTTAGTTTGCATAGTTGAATGATGCTGTTTGAAATAACATATTAGCAATGTGAAGTTATATTTCAATATATTATACTGGCAGAAGTCATTTGCTGAAACCATTGCTGTAAGTTTTGTGTTGGAAACTCTAATTTATCATTATATAAAAGAGAGATAGCAGGGTTTGCTCAGGATCTGCAAGGAAATGACATTTTGCTAGAGGTGATTTAGGAGTGAAAAGAATATACCATACTGCTGGTGCACTGAAGCTTTTAAAAGCATCTTGTAAGTTTTAAGGAATATGTTGCCCATTCTGTATTGCTCTTGCTTTGACTCACGTTTTTTTTCTGTATATAGCAGCATGCTTTATCTGAAATAAAAGGTTTTAAAGCTAAAATAATTATGTGCCTGTTTTACACAGTACTTTATTCTGTTTTAAACTAGTAACTGCTTCAACTGATTATTGAAAGAAGGAGAACTTTTCTTTCCCAAACACAAAATTTGGTCAAAAAGCTTTCCCTTATTAGATGTAATTATTATTGACCTTTAAGTTGTCTGAATTGAAATAAACCTGACAAAGCAGTTGAGTTAGGGACCTTTATCTGGTAGCAGTAATTCCAAGCAAAGGGATTAGTGCATGCGATCAGATTGAAACTATGACACTTTTTGCTGCTTCCAGTAGTCCACACAGAGCCAAGTTCATTCAAACTCCCTTTTTTGTGTGTATGTTATAGAAATAAAGAAAAGCTACTGTTCATGGAGAATTTTGCCTGAATCAGCCAAATACTGAAGTGTTCAAAGGGTTATCATACATATATAAAACACCTGAATCTTCAGTATTACTTGAGAGTACATAAGCACAAATTCCTTTTAAAATGCATTTCACTTTTCTTAGCTAAATACCAGAGCACTTCAGGACATGCTACTTAATTCACAAAATACATTTATATTTTCCTTATGGGAACACAAACAGATTCTGATCACACCATCTTATTAGTACCTACGGTAAATCAGCATCCCTGCATGAAATAAGAGCGACATTTTAACTTTTCCTGATTGTTGCCAGGAGCAACCTTTGGTGAACCAAAGTGGTGGTGATTTTTGTTTATATATAGGAAATTTTGATAGAATTTAAAATATCAATAGGCAATTAAGATTTTTTTACTTCGGTACATCTTATGTTTATGAAAAAATTTTCCAGTTCTATTTTTCAACCAAATTAGATGTTCTTATGAATAAGTAGCAATACAGTCTCTTCACTGGTAAAGGTAATAACAATTGTGTATCTTTACTGTTTTATGAATCTCATGCAGATACTACTTGTTTCCAAGAGTCCATGTGTTGGAATGAAAATATCTAGATTATATCTCAATGTTTACACTAATGTTATTTTGAAAGGTATTTTCTAATAATAATTTTATCAGATAAGAAATTAATGGAGATGTAATTAAGGAATCCCATCCCCTTGGCTCTGCTTCCGTGGTTTTAATGATATAAATTCAATGCATATAAACCATGTAATCATACAGGGCAATAGTTTTAATCCTTTTTTCTGTAGGATACAAAATGGAATCTAACACTCTCCAGGCTTGTAGAATGTCAATTCTTTACGCAGTTACAGGCGGGGAGAAAATAGGAAAAAATCCTGACTATATGGAAGCTTTTAGAACTTTTGCAATGTTGAAGACCTTTTGTGAAGGTGCCTTCATTAATCCTTACAGCAAGATTTTTACTACAACCTATTTCAACTGCTTAGTCCTGTCCCTTTTAAAAAAATCTCACAAGTGGCAGATTTTTGTATTAAAACTGCCAGTCAAGTATTTCTATGTCATTTCTTTTTTGTATTTAGACTAGTAATTCCTTAACTCCTAATCCTCAAAAATCTTCCTCTATTGTTGTCATGGCGATTTTTGTATAACTCTGAAGAGGCCTTGTTTTTGCTTCCCAAGGAGGAGGCAGACTTTGTAAGGCAGAGAAATTGGCCTGGATTTTTCACTCTACTGCATATCATTGCTAGTGACAGTAACAAACTTGGGCCTGATAAAAAAGCATTAGAGCTTTGTAAAGAGTAGCTTTGTTCTAGCAAAAGGGTAAGTCTGGCCTATTATATCAGGCTTATCTCACTGTATGTGGCTTCTGAGTAACCAACCCCATCTCAC
This sequence comes from Donacobius atricapilla, assembly GCA_013397315.1. Taxonomy (NCBI): domain Eukaryota; kingdom Metazoa; phylum Chordata; class Aves; order Passeriformes; family Mimidae; genus Donacobius; species Donacobius atricapilla. Next base: position 536,801 of record WBMY01015958.1, read on the forward strand.
AGTGTTTCTTGAGTACTTGCAGAAGTCTGCTGTTTCACACAGGAAAATCAGTCACAATTAATGGCACTGAGGCTTAAAATAGGTTCCTGATTGAAGACTCAATGAGTCATGTAAATCCCTAGGCCAGTGCTGATGATAAGCAGGTGTCTGTCCCATGCTGAATATGTTTTGACCTGTGACTGCTCTGCTGAGCAGAGGACAATGCTTGGTGACAATGCTGTTTTCTCAATAACCTCCATGCCAAAAATAAAGTAAAACACAGGATGTGGATAGTCATATGCACCCCCTGCCCTTCCCAATATTGCCAGTAAAGCATAGTGTTATAAGCATTTAATGAAGACACAGCAAAGCTGATGCCAGTAGGAAATCAAAACCAAAAGGCCTTCCAGGTAAATCTGCTTGTCTGGTCATGGCACAGGGACATGCTCCTTTTCTGCTGTGGTACAAGGCTGTTTGAACTAACCTAACGTGTTTCCTGAGTCCTGCTGCCCTGCCTTCTGCTCACAGAGCCCCCCTGAGCTCCTGCAGTGCTCAGTTTGCAGCAGAGGCACTGACTGCATGCAGGGTGTGCTGATGCAACGTGGCTGTAGGAGAGCGGGTGTGACAGCTTGACCTCTCTTCCTTTCATGCATGAGCAAAGGACAAAAGGAGAAAGGTTCTGTGGCTCCTTCCCTTGCCTCCGTCTCCTCATGCCTGCCTGCACAGGAAGGACACTATGTTTTTGCTAAGTAATACAGAGGTCACTTCATTGCAGTTTCTCTCTATGCGCAACTGGGAGGAGTATATCTTCCATAGCAAGGAAGAAGTATTTTTGGGAGTAATTTATCGTGTTTGAAAAGCCCAACTCTTGCATATTACAGAGCTTTCTGAAGCCTTCCTCAGGGGCAGAAGAAGTGACACCAATTTTTTGCTTGTGCATTCCAGTTCCCACAAGAGCTAAACTGATTTTGTGGCTTCTTTAGCTGTGCCTACCATGAGCTTCAGTGACTGGGATTACCATTATATGTATCAAAAACGTATATAGATCCTTACACAAATTTGAGTTTGTAAAGTTAAAAAGCCAGAATTTTGGTATGGTGCATGGTATTACCAGATAATTACTTTCTTGTATCAGTTTGCCTTTAGTTGACAGCTTTCTGCAGGATATGTGAAAATTAATTGACTAAATCTTGCTCTTAGGCACAATCACATCCTTGTTCTATGGCTGCTAATCAAAGCCATCTGACACCACCCAGGCAATCCAAGGCATCTTGATGGGCCAGAATTTCCAATAATTAACATTGCTGACCTGCCCAATTGCCAAAAACCTTGTATCTGCTGCTCAGACTACCAGAATTGCTACTTTTGAAAGACATGCCCTATCTTTCCACAGCAGCCTGTGAAATAAAGCTGGCTTCTTTCTCTAGGTAGATTTCCCACTTAAGGAACATAATAAAAAATAATAAGCACGTCCATTAAATATCTTCTACTCCCCACTTACCTTTTAACACCTGAAGAGTGACAAAAGTGTAGGAACAGTGAAATAACTCGATTGTCTCCATGGGATCCTGAGCAAAATCAAAAGAGAAAATGGATCAAATAGAAAGTCTTTCTTCCTCAACATACTCCTGGAAGTTCTGTGTGAAAAAAAATTATTTAGACATCATAAATCTCTTGTTCCCAAGTCAGTTCCCTGCAGAATAAACTGGTCAAAGATAGTGTAAGGTACAGTACCCACTTAAAATTGAATGAGTGAAGCCTCCAAATGCAATTAAAAAATACCATGAAACTTTTCTCAAAACAGTTCATAGAGAAAGTAATGCATAAGCTAACAGAGCCTGTTAAAGCTGAAATTGAATTGGGTGTGGATGTACTGATCTATATGTAGCATCTTATCTTTACCACCTCAGCCTCCTGCACGTTCCTGTCCACCAAGTAACTTCTGCATGATCAGAAATGAACATTAACTTTCATTTCTACTGTGCAACCTTTAAAATTTTCATGTGCATCCTTCAGCTGATGCAGGTGGCTAACCAAGACACCAGTGCTGCCTTTCTCTCTGACTCCTCAGTCCAACAAGGGAAAAGCATTTCTAACAAGCAGCAGGTTTTCCAACAAGCATTGTAACTCAGAGGCACTCAGCTGGGGTCTGTGGATCATCAGCCTGACTCATAGCTTTGCTTAGGGTGAGCTGGAGCGCAGCACTGGCACTGCTTCCTTTTATTCTGCTTCTAAATTGCATTAATGTCAGCAAAATTACCCTAAATATTAATAACTTCCTAATAGTTCATTTCCATGTAAGCATTTGTTGTAGCTGACCCAGAATGTTATATGATTGCAAATGAGAGAGAGGGAAGGTAAGAAAATCCTTAAGAGAGCTTATGTAATAAAATCTAATCCACATTCTAAAAGAATGACAACAGTTTTAATTCATACCACTTAGTTATTTTATTCAGGAACTGAACAGCACAGACACATTGCTGGGTTTCAAGGACAGCTTCAAACTTAGCTTAGCGTTGTGTAGAGGAAGTGTGAATTTTCTTATTGTCAATGTGCACAAATTAAAAAGTAGGTCTAAAAAACTGCCCCCGAAAGTCAAACCTCCAAGTTCTTGTTCTTTCCTCAGCTTCCCTGCAGAAAAGTGAAGTCATGATGAGAAAGAACACTTCAGTCCGAGGGGAATCATTTCCTGGCATTGAAAACCCAAACTTGTTGTGCATTGGTTTTGTCTGTAGTGGTCATGAACACAGACTGAGAGTTTGGATCCTGTGCTCAGGTGCCTGGTGGCAGATCCCTGCACTTTACAGTGGGGTTATAGAAAGCTACAGGGAAACCTTCATTTAAATTGAGTTGCACACTTAAGACCAAGATAGGGACTAATTATCTGAATTAAATTCGAGCTCCAATTGCTACACATGCTCAGAATTTTGCAGTCTTTGTTCTTATTAAAGTGATATATTTACCAATAAGATAAAATAAAAAATTCAAGTTCATATGCTAAGTATCACAATGTGAACCTTGGGCAAGAGTTACCTTGCCTTTCCCCAGCACTGATGCTGCTGTATGTCCAGCTGCATTTATTCTGTGACTGTTAGATATAACAGCAACCCTGTGGATGCCACTAAAATGCATTCACAGGAGGGATTGGGTTGGATTTTAGTGAGCTGCTTTGATGGAGTTCCAGACTACATGTTGAGAATGAGCTGCTGGTTGTTTTCCACTGAATCTGTGATAATGCTTTTCCTATTCTGTGGCACTATCTGCACAAACCAGGACACCCCTGTGAGAAAAGTATTTCCCTGTTTTGGAAAGCAGACATAGTAGGATATATTGCAGTTGTTTTGGCGTGGGCTGCTCACATTCTTAACTACAGTGGCTGAAAAAGAGAGACTAGCTCTTCTACCCCTTTTTGTGATCCCAAGCTGAAGTGTTAACTAAACTAGCATGATAGTCATCTTCTGTCCTCTCCAGTTAACTGCCTGTCATTTCTTTGTTTGTCTTCTGGTGTCTTTGTTAAAATAACAGAAATATAGCATGGGCGAAAAAAAGGCAAGCAACCTCAACAGTCATCTGACCATGGAAAAATTCTCAGCTGCAAATACAGAAAGGTAGAAATAGCCTCATTGGATCAGAGCAGCAATTAATCTAGCTCAGTGTCCAGTTTCCAACCGTGTCAGTGTCTTGTGCCTTCAACACAAAAAATGTTTGGAAGGCAATTACAAAATAGCTTTCACACAACTTCACTCCCAGACACCCTATAAGAATTTCTTTAAAATTACTTTGTTAGTTCAATTTCTTTATTTACTTTGTTAGTTCTACTTCTACTTACTTAGTTCTTCTACTAGAAAAACATAATTTTTAATTTCAATAAATATAGACCCTAATAATCTGTAGGTCTATTTCCCCTTTGAAAAAAGACTATTGTATATCTGTCAGAGTATTGGATTCTCAATACAGTAAAATACTGAAAACCTGAACAGTTATATTTATTTAAAAAATCTGTAATACCTCATTAAAGAGGGTGAACTGATATTTTAAATACTCAGCTGGGGTTTGGGAGAGCTAATTTCAGTTCTTTATACTGCTGTGGACTTTCTTTTAGACCATGAACAAATCTATTAAGTTATAGTCTCTCCTTTTTAAAATTAGAAAAATAGTCTTGCTCCATGGGAGTCTAGAGAAAAAACTCAATTAAAATATTCACTTCTTGCTTCAGGTTTGTAAGAGTAGTTGAAGGACCACGTGGTCCCTCGGGACACCTCGTGTTTCTTATGTCACCAGGTCTTCATTACACATCATATGATTCTGTCTCCACATTTTAGTGGAATAGAGCAAAGCTTTTCAAGAGAGAGAGCCTGGATCCATTACTATCTAAGAAGGTAGATGGAAGGTGCACCACCTCCAAATTTCAGCTTGCCTGCTACATGTACACGTTTGGGAATCCTTTGCATTCGGTTCCCAAAAATAAAGTAGAATGGGAAAGCATTCCAATATCCAGGACATACAGTTCAGATTTAACATACTCATTTGTTGAAAACTCTCTAAAGATTCTCCAGGCTAGTTAGGGTCCAATAGCACACATAAGTTTGGCTTGCAAATGAATTTTGCCTTCTGTTATTCAAACTATTGTAGTTCTTGTTGGTGTGTGGAAGGGAAAGACTCTATTTCTAGAATTTCACTCTGCCTTTAGCACCATATCATGTAGCATATTTTATGAGAAGAAAACATTTCATAATTTCCACTATATAATATACTGTGTAATTGGGAAGACAGTATATTGCATAAATAAGTCTTGTTTGAAATGCAGGTCCAACATTTAATGAAATCTGTGGGAGCTGCACTGTTCTCTTAGAACAGTCATTGGCTGAGGCCCTTCTATCCAAAGCCTTTTCAGTGAGGACTAAAAACAACTGCAGACAGAAAAAACCCCCACAGTAATTTTAAATCTCTCCCAGATAGCTCAAAACTATTATCCACCACTGTCAGTTATTGCAGCAGCCTGTGTAGACAGAGATACAAACAGCTCATAATGTTCTGAGCCAAATTCTTTCATGTTGTGAAGGTATTGACTTTACTGAGCCTGCCCAAGGGATGTATTTGGCTCAAAAGTAAAGTTATTTCTGCATTTAGTTAGCCAAAAATGTTTTGATTCTGAAGGCCAGAAATCCGATGGTCGGTTCCTTAAAATGCAAGTATTGCCAGTCAGAGGCACCTCTGATCTTGAGCCTTTCTTCTTGGTAGCCAAATGGGAATTACTCCTATTGACTGGGAAGAGAAATAGTTCCTGGAAGCAAAACCGTGAAGAAGTGTTATGTGCCTTTGAACTCATTTTCCCCTTTACTCTCTGCCTTTTCCTTTGTTTTATTCTGTGGAAGTATTTTTACTATACTTCTCTCCCTCTTTTTAACCTTCACAACTCCCCTGCCATCGTCACTCAATGTTAGCCAATATTGTACGCTTGGGGAAAAAGCTTTTGTGAAATCCCAACCTCAATGTGACCTTGAGTCAAGTGACTTTATTTTGCCTTGTTCAGTGTAGCCACAGCTATTAGAGCAGAAAAGTTAGGATCAGATTAATTTTAACAACAGAGGCCTAGCACTGCTTCAAGCCTGACCCTGACTGCCTGCCTTTTGGTCTTGGCTGTAGTTTCTCATCGAGCATTTGGCAACACTGGAGATAAATAATGCTGTATTTTGTTTCCAGGCTCTGACTGTGTTCTTTAAAATTGTTGCATGATTATGGCTCTTGGTAAATTAACACTTCCCACACCTGCACAGTCGCTAATCCATCCTCCTGCACCTTGTTTCCTAGCTGGTGTTGCAGTGAACTCACAGCTTGGTTACCATAAAGACAGTGTTTGGTTTCTCATTGCTTCAGAGTGGTGAGCCATCGACCTCATTGGGGGATTTCTGTCCAAGGCAGGCTCTTCTGACCACAGAAACATCTTATTCAGACAGACACATCTGAGGGGCATCTCAGGTCAACTTCTGGCTTTCAATATCTGGCTTCAATTCATATTTTTTAGGGCTACATTTTAGTTAGAGGTTTTAAAAATTCGAAGAGAACACCTGTGCCCAAGCTTTTGCTGATCTTAACTGTATTGGGTTTTATAACTTTATTGGAACTGAACTAAGGAAAGAATATGTGACTGTATGTATATTTCTAAATGCATAAATACACAAACACAATACTGATGATAATGTGGAAAATATTAAGAATAGCCTTCCAAACATAATGTAAGTTAATGATTGGAGCCCAACAAATCCATATAAAGAAATGCATATATTCCTTCTTTTGTTTTCAAAGGATGCTTCAGAAAGAAGGTTCAGTTGCATAAATGAGGACATTTGCTTTGTGGTTTGTAATTTTACATCCCACTTAAGAAAAGTGCTCTCATTTGGCATATTTCAGCTTTAAACCTGTTGAAATTTCAGCACAATTCCTTAATTAGGAAGGGATTCATTCACCCATTAAATTGCTAAGTAGTGAGACTATCTCAATTACTTAACTAACTGGATTTCAAAGTTAGGTGTTTAAGGCTAATGGATTCTATTCTTTATGAAAATACTTGTGTCTTTACTTCTTACAGATAAACGATTGCTTGCATTTAAACTGATCAGCTATTTTTTAAGTGTGTATGTGTGTTTACAGAATAACAGCCCAGTTCTCTGTCAGTGGAACTGAGGCTGATTTAATCCTCACCTCAACGAAGGAATGATTTCCAGTTGAAGAAATTGTTTCTAATCCAATTTAGGTTGAGAAAACTAGTATTTGGATAGGGTAGGGAATTTCTAAGTGATGCCAGGCATAAGAAGTCCTTTCTGTGTAAGTCTTTGTTAACCATTTAATGGCTTATCACCTCAAAACACTTGTGGCCATGAGGACTGCCCAACTCATTATTTTTACTGCTTGGATTTGGCATCTCAGTACGTTCTGCTAGAATATTACTGAATTCTTTTTTAAAAGGGAATTTATTAAAGTCAAACCTATTCTTGAAATTGTATACACACATATAATGTCTCGTTTGTAACTGTTAATTTTCCTTTTACTTTATTATTGAAACAAAGTTGTTAGCAACTGGTAAGAAGCCTACTGCAAACTTGTGTATCTGGTGGTTTCGCCTGGAAAGCTGAAGAGGTTTCTCCCAGCTATATTTATGAGCAACCACTCTAGGATGCTTTTTGCAACCAAACATTTGTCCCCAGCCCATGTTCTTTTTCCCTGGTTGTTTAGGTGGGGGTTTTTTTGCCATGGCTGGAAATTGCATTTATTTCATACTGTATCCCCTCCTTTCACAGAGACAAGGAAAATGTTGCAGCAGCATCAGAAAACAGGTAATGTTTGCTGTGTTTGATTTACTTCCTGTTAAGAGTGTATCTCCACTTTCTCCATATTGTTCTTACCTCAAAAACGTGCAATTTGTACCCTGCTTGAGCAGATGATGAAAGTAGAGGCTTCAGCTAAGAGCATTCATTAGGCATTTCTTTCTGATACACTGTGATGTGGAACAGCTGGGGGTCGTGTTTCTCAGAACTTATAAACCTGAAAAATAAGAAGTTTTAAATCAAATATTCTTGAAATGGAGTATTGTCAGTTTGTGATGGAGTTTTAAGAACAATTCCCATTTTAAACTTTGTCTACACTGTTCAAGATGTTTTTAATATCTAAAGATTATTTTCAAGCACATTTATATGTCAGATCTTGATTGATACTCAGTGGGTTATGAGGTTCAAAACAGTCCCTCTGTAAATTCTTTGATGTCAAGCTGTTTTCTCCCAAAGGATCTCAGAACATTTTGCAGTTAAGTATAGAAGTGTGTTGTTTTCTATTAGTTCATTCATGAAATCCCCAAGTACTGATACACAGGTGTTTCTTCAGTGAATCTGACCAGTTGTTTCATGAAGCAAAGAAAGGCCTCTTACTAGTTAGTCATGAAAAGAATTTTATCCTGCTGCTTTTCTTTTTGTTGTTGATTCCTGCCTCAGTGATATGCAACCACTTTTTGTTTGGGGTTTTTTTTAAGACTGCTTATGTTTGAGCAAAGGTTGCATAGAGTTAATATCTGAGTGCAAGCGTTATTTGTTAATAATGACACAAGCAATGGCAACTTGCATTGAACAGTTGAGAAAACTGGTTGTTTTTTTTTTTTTAATTAATGACAAAAAGAAGAAGGAAATAAGCCCCTTGGTTCCTGAATATAAATTAAATTGTAAAGAACAAGCAACACATGTTAGAATTTCACCAGCAGTTTTATTTGTGTAAAACCACCTATAGGACTATGCAGCTGCTTCACGGGAACCACCTTTTCTTTTACCTATTATTTTATTTTGCCAGGAACAATTTCTGATATATGAACTGGTGTTATTTTCCTCCTATGTTGCCTTAATTTCGTGTGATCTGTCATACCACAGCCTTTCTCCACCTCCATTACCATCACAGCTCTGCTTATTTTGATATTCCTAGCAATGTGATTTCCAGATTTAACACAAGGTACCTTTTTTAATTTGTCAAGCCTTTCCTGGCCTTAAGCAGTTATTAACCAATGACCTATCAAGATTAGTCATTACTTCATCTGCATTGTCATTACGATCTCCAGCTCCATCTGTGGCGGGAGCTGTCTCTTCCTCAAAGCCCTGCTATTACCTAGGAAACGCCTCATTGACAAACACCCTTGTAATCTCTGTCACCCAGGCCAACAGGTACCGCGCATGCGCCCCAGTGTGTGACCTCGAGTATTTGGCACCCTCCTAAGTCATCCACCAGGGATGCCACCACTGCCAATGCTCAGCCAGTGGCCTCCAAGGGGTCTGTGAGGTTTGGAGCGGGTCCAAGCCAGGGGGAGGCCGGTTTTGGCCAGAAAGCCCCTCCTGCTTCATCCAGTAACCAAAGGTACACTGTGCCGTGTAACTGCATAACTGACCCGGTTTGGAGCTTTGCCATGGTTTGGTGATAACAACCTCTAACTCCTTCCGATGGAAATGCCCATTGCCTCAAAGGAGACGTTCAAGTTCTTCCAGTTCCAGAAACTTCTGCTTCATGTGGGTGTCACATTTTCAGTGGCTCTGTAGGATCACACCTACAATACAGAGACAAGTCATTAAGCATCCTCAGCAGAGAAACAGCAGCTGATACTTCTGTATGTTCAGTGGATTCCACAAACATTCCCATATTCAAGTATAAAATCCTTCCATGTTACAGCTTTCTCTAAATACTTTCTCCAGCACTTTTTTCCTACAAATGCTGCAATAACAGATTTTTTTTCATATCCATTTTAGTTTTTGTTCTCTATGTTTTTGATTCTTTGCAAGCAATCTGTTGGAGGATTAGAAACACAAAAACCTTCATGCATTACATAAAGGAGACTAAGTGCTGTTTTAATCATCCACTCCTTGTTATTCCGAGCAAAAGTCTCAGAACTTAGGACTTCACCAAGAGAAAAAAGTATAATCTACACTTATATTTTAAATGTTAGAGTGCATTTGTTGCTGTGTTCTCATTATAGTTGTTAACCATTATTATCCTCTTAACCTCTACTTATCTGTGTTCCTTTTCATGAGTGCAAATCAGCTGAGAAGAGATGTGTGTTTTCATCCACCTAACTTTTGTTTGTTACCGCAAATATGAAGATGTTTGATTTTTTCAATTTCTTTTAAAATACAAAGTATTGTAAAGATTTAAAGTCTACAAAATTACTGTTTTTAAAAAACAACCAACCAACCAAAAAACCCTCTGTAACGTGTCATAATGAAGCTGTTGCATTAGATGATCTGTTTTATAAAGTTGTGCTCACGTTTATCAATTCTTAAAAATTTTCTGTGCTTGAAGAAGTAAAATGAAAAATCAGACTGAAAAGCTAGAAAGGATGAGGAAAAAAACCAGTTTGGTTGTTGTATTTGACAATATAAATAAAAATATGTAAAATTTATAGTTGCTAAATTAAAACCAGTCAAGTTAGTCTTGAGCTCTTTCTATAAAACAGTTTTGATAATGTTATCAACTGCATATCATTTATGTAACCAAACCACTATGTTTTTTATGGTTATATCTACTTCACTTATATTTATTCCAATTCCTTGTTCTGATAATGAATATATTCTACCATGAAGGAAGGTAAGCAAGTCTCTAACATTTTAATCACATAAAAAGAAATATTATAAACACTATGCAAGATAAAATTTGTTTGTATTTCTTTTAAACTTTAAAAGGTATATCAGTATATTTGCGTTTATTTTATTTACATGGGTTCATTCTGTTCAAATCTGTCTCCACACAGGTCCATGTCCACACAAACAATTTTTTTTTACTTTCTTTTCAATATTTATCACTTTATATATTTTTTGATTATTTTGGAGATTGTTAAAATTAAGTTACAATTAATTAAGGTCACTGTTCTCTTCAAAGTATGAAGTCTTGAATCTTTTGAAATCTGTAGCAAATTCCCTTTCACATCAGTGCAATAGACAAAATAGCTGAAATCCTAGTTTGTGTTTGTTTTTAACACATACAGTAAGTTCATTTTTATGTGCAGCATAGTTTCAATCCTTTCCTGTTTGCCAAATGAAAGTTATCCAAGTACGTAAGATGGAAACTGTGACTTCACACCATTTAATGGGGTAATTCTGGTACCCACTGTGGCACAAGGAAAATTTCACAGTGTTGAAATTCGGTACCAGATTAGCTGTGATGGATAATACACAGCTACTCTGCTACATAGGCTGTGAAATTGATAGTCTGCTAGTTCATTGGAAGAACTTACATCATGAAATGCATCAGGATGGAAGAAGTCATCTGACCCTCAAATGCATATTACGATGGAAGAACTTCTGCAAAACTGTTGCATAACTAAGGATTTGAGAGCCAGAAATGCAAACTGAATGATTATTTTCAGGAACTCACTTATTATGTACATAATTGTAGATGAATCCCCATAGGGGAGAAAGTACCGATTTCCGGCTTTTGTTGTGGGCTGCGTTCAACTCTGAGGTTTGTGGATATAACAACCAGCTTCTTTTTCAGCTAATCAAACAAAATATTTGGCTGAATTAGGACACCATCATGTAGACTATTGAACCCTAGAAGAGGAGGTGAAGGACAGGGGAAATGGGACAGTCCCTTGGAGAACAAGGAATATCACAAATTCAGAAGTACCAAACACTTGTTCTAGTCCTGAGGAGTATAACTTGTTAAATCAGTGCTTCTGAGAGAAGCGAAAGAAAATACAAGATAATTTGCACAATGGATGGTAAATCTGCTTAGGGGAAAAAGGCTGAGAGAGAGTGTTGGAGAACTAAGGTTGGCTGAAAAAACAGCTGTGGAACTGTAAGGTTTCTTTTTTGTTTTTTGATACTTGCTGTGCTCAGGAAGTAGCATTTTGGGCATTTGTACCTTGAGCAAGAAAATCACCGAATTCCATCACCCTGATAGGAGTAATTTTTAAGACCACAGAGATGTGACAATACACTTATGACATTGGTCTAAAGAAGTAGACATATATCCATTATATTTCTAGGACACTGCTCGTGGACAAGATAACTATGTACAGTGATGCCCTGATTTAAAAAAGAACCTGCTAACTTTGCTCCATTTTTCTGTCTGTAAGAGATGAGTTATTCTCAAATATGAGGGAGGTGATGGAACACATTAGTAGTTCAACAGGTTACTTAAATGGTCACAGGATACAAGACTAAATTATTGTCATTCATTTCAATATATTTGGTGGAATTTATATGAGCTCACAAGACTGTGACAGGCTCTTCACAGCCATTTCAGTCCTGGGTGCAGCATTTCCTACCACTGCCATCAGTGGGAGCAGGACTGAAGTGCTGTTTAACACCTGGGGTACATTTCAGTCAAGCAGCACCAACACTGCATCGCCGTCTGAACTGCCCAATGGAAAAGGCTGAACAAATGTCGTCTTTTCCTTTGCATAATTGTGCTTTTCCCTCAGTAACCCAGCCTGCTACTATGTTTGCAGCTGCAGGTTCAAACATAGTAGGTTTTATGCTCTTCATGGAAATGCGCGCCTTCTTAAGATGCTTCTTGTTTTATTTAATTGAACTCTAATTAGTACCCCTGTTGAGCATGCCCCGGTGGCTCCCAGTTCCGCTGCTCCTGCGCCACACGCTTCAGCACCTCAGCCTGCTACTGCTGCTCCAAACACAGCCAGCCCGATGACAGCACCAGCCAGCACCTCAGTAGTGCAAGAGGCTTTCTCATCCTCCTTCCAAAGGTAATGCTCCATTGCTTTATTCCCCTCTGGCTTTGGAAATGCTGCATACACATTCTTCGCTTAAGAATGTAGTATGAAAAGCTGTAACCTGGTTTATATGCTTATATATATTTGGGGGAGGTTGGGGTTTTTGTTGTTGGGTGGGGTTTTGGGGATTTTTGGGGGTTTTTTTGGGTTTTGTGCTATGTTGTTCAGGTTTGCATAGAATTTGCAAAATAAAAAAAATAACTGCGTTTAATAAATAACCGCCCTAAAAATAACTGCGTTTTCGGAAAGCGAGTCTGGGCTTAAAATTAGAAATGTTTTTACCCCACTTATAATAAAACCAAAACAACTCTTCATGATAGTTGCAGTGAATGAAGATTCTTTTAATGGTGTTTCTGCAGTAGGACAAGAAATGGAAAATCAGAAACTGTGTCACAGCAGATATCAGGAAAATACAGTGGACACTTGATGATTGGCTTGCTCTGTAAGCTAAATCAATTCATTTCTATTAGATTTATCTAATTTTTTTTTTTTTCTAATGAGAATTAGCCTTTGAGCTGAAGTAAGTTTCAAGGAGATGCATTCCTAACACTTGTAGCACAGTGGGAGTCACAGTTGTATATTAAAAACTGTCAGACAGCTTGTGAGGAAATGTGTGGTATTTATACAGCTGTCACTTGCATTACAGTCATTTTGGAGACAGTGAGTTCTTCGGGTTTTGCTACATGAATATTCTGAAGAGATGTCTATTTTGCTTTTAAAATGTTTTTTAAATCCAACAAAAACCACACTTCCAGTAATATAAACCACTTTAATTGAGACCTCAGAGGTATCATATTTTGGGTATGTATAAATGGAATTGGAAATGTTCTCTTGGCTCTACTTCTTGATTAATTTCTGCTAGTTGACTTGCATTATGTATATATACCAACTAATTAGTTTCTCACTTCAGTCAGTTTTCACTTAGCCATGACCTACCAGAATGCAGTGGTTTTATTCCAGTGCCCAAAAATCCATTAATCAGACAGAAAAGGAGATTTGAATAAAGTCTTATGCTCTGATTCGGAGCTAGCCTGAGAGGCACTTCCACATAAAATAATGATAAGGTTTAAGTAATTTTTAACCCTCAGTTGAAACTGTAGCATGAAGAAAATGTATTACCTAGTACCTGCTTCAGACAAAAAAGAAGTCTCTACTAATCATTCCAATTACTTCTGGTTTCAATAGGGCAATCTTCTGTCTGGGACTGCTTGCATAGTAAAATTTTATCTTGTATTTAGACTCAAACATCTTCAGCTCTTTCAGATAAAAGCATGTATCATTGACAAAAGTCCTGTCCTGTAATGTTGTCTTTCTTAGTTATTGATAGAGTCTGGTTTTAAAATTTTTCCATGACGTGTGCATTTTGCCTTGTGTTCTGGAGGAATGTGCTTGGTTGTGCTATTCTGTAAGTCTGCAGGTGTGTGTACAGAAAACCTGGTCCTGGTAACGATGCAGCAGCTTTCCTGTATCTGAATCCTGCCAGGGCTTGGTTCTGATGTCATGATTTGTGTCCCTGTTAAATCACTTTGTTCATGCTTTCATGCTTTTATGTGTCTTCTGCAGAGTTCTTGCAGCCCCCAGCTCTCTTTCCCAGCCTAAGCCTTTCCATGGGCCCAAGAACATGTCATTAGCAGCTTCCACTATTTCATCTGCTATCTCATCTCAGTCTAGGTATATCTGTACAGCTCTCTTCTTTTAACCTAATTTGTTTTGATTTTGTATTATGCTCTCTGATATGAGGTTTTCAGTTTCTGAAGGGATTGACTTGGCAGAGAAAAGCACGATGTGTTTAAAGTAACAGCACCTTCCTTATCTTCCACATGACAGCCCAGCTAGGAAACAGCCAAGGTTTAGATGTGTAGGATATGTGACCACAAGGTCCTCTTGGAATAGATGTTTCACTTGGTTGTTTTGTCCTGCTTTTGCCATCCTGAAATGAAAATATTTGTCTAGAGACACTGGGTGAGAATGATGGCCCTTTTTTTTTTCATGTTGAAAACGGCAGATGACAGGTATCTTTTTCTTTGAGCTAATGTAATACTATTTTTTGATTGAGCTTTTTTCTATTTCACTTAAATTTCGTATCCATTTCATAGGAGGAGGGAAGCAGTGTGAGGCCTGGGAACCATAAAAATTCATTTGTAGTTATGTACCAATATGCACTAATCAGTGTGAACAAAATTTTAATGAGGATAAAAAGATGACATTGAGATATTGAGACATTTGAATTGAAAGTAAATTCCTAAATTGGCATGGACCATTGCTGCTTTTTCTGCCCCTTTGAAAGGAAGTGACTTGTCTGGGGAGGCTATGTCTCCACTCTTGAAGGTTTTCAAGCATCACTGGCTAAAACATGGAGCAACCTGGTCTGACGTCAGAGCTGGCCTTGCTTTCAGCAGGTTGGATCAGATTCTTCCCAAGGCCTCAAAGATTCTGTGGATCTATGAGAAACAGCTGCCCATTTCAAAAAGCAATGCTTTAATCAGACTCCTAAAACCTCTTGCTGGCACCTGGCAATTATTGTGGTCACGAATAAAAGATCTTCAGCATATCAACTTTATACACTGCTGCTTTGTCAGTGGATGACATTGACAGGTGGGATGCTGTCTTCTGCTTCCCTGTTACCAACAGGCAAATGTTACTGGCTTGGCTTCTGCAAGTCTGGGGACATAAGGGCAAATCAGAGACTTGTAGGACCTGTAAAAATTTGGTTCGCTGATGATCAAGTACAAGAAGCAAATCTGGTTGGTTGGTTGGTTTTGAATGGCTGTCTTGCAGCTGGAATGGGTTCTTTATCTTGGTGCACTTCTTCCATGTTTGTTTTTAAAAAGTGTTGTGTATTAAAGCTAGTTTATTCAAATGTAAGGGACTAAAACTGACTTCTAAATTGATTTATAATTCAAATTTTTGAGCATCTGGTAGTTTTCTATTAGAAATCAAACAATGCTTTAGCATGCCAAAATAAAGACTTAAAAATCCAGTTAGAGCTTAACATATACCAGAGGAGTATTGCGCATTTAATATAATTTTATTTCAAAATAAAATATGGATGACCTTAATTACAACACTGTTTTACATGACGGGGATATTCTTGGGTAGATAAGGCTGAGATTTTATCAGCATTATTCCAGTGTTTGGTGTTTTTTTCCTTTTAGATGCTTTAAAAAGGTCCACCGAGAAAATATAGGAGGATTTCTTGATCAATATCCTTAACTATTTAAATCTGATTTTAACCTTTAGCAGATCCAGTTCTATAGTGACTTAGCTTTTGTGAGCATATGCATTACACTTAACGTGAGTAAAATCTTTATAATGTTCCTGAAGAGGAGTGTTTGAAGTAAATCACTAATTTTTAACAGACTGTGTTACTCTTTTACATCTACAGTGAAATCTGACTTAACGGTTATCTGTTCCACTCGCAATCTTACTTAAAGTGAGCAAGCACAGCAGGAGAGTTTGGAATAAACTTGAAGCTCTTTAGGGGTGGGTTATTCCATCCAGAGGGTTAAAGCAGGGCACCCCATGCAAAAGCACTCTGGGAGTACAAAACCAGGAGAAGCAATGGGAAGAGTCACAATTATGGTTCTAAAAGTCAAGTGCAGCTTCTGATCCAGAGATTTTAATGCAGGCACTGTGTCTGTGGTAAAGGGAAGAAAAACTCCTCTCCAGAAGTCAGGAAAATAACTGGCATGAGGCCGACTCCCGTGATTCTGGGCAATGTGGGCTGTGCCCCTGTGGGATGGGGTTGATGCCATGTCTGCCCTGCAGACAGGAGGCTGTTCATTCCCAGTCCTCTTGTCTCGCAGATCATACATTGTGCAGGCTTTCAAGTACTTCCTGCATTTGCATAAATGACTCATTTATGTTCTGAAATTATGCTGCTTCCCCAAGAAAAAAAACCTACCTGTTTACCTAAGACTGTAGCAGTGGAAAGGCTCTGCAAAGCAAAGTTGAACATGGTGGGTTGATTTTTTTGCTTCAGCTACACCAGTCTGTCCTTTCCACGGCTTGTCCGAGCTGCCTCATAAGAGGGGGCACTTCCCTGATCTTTGGCCTTTGGTTCATTCACAGTTTGCTTTTCGGATTTGATGCAATGTAAACTTATGACACTGAGAAAAATCCTTTGGTTTTTTTTTGTGCGAATTAAATTAATTGGAGTTCCAGAATCAAATGACAAGATCGGATGAGAGCAACTTCTGGAACAACATAGTCAGCTCATTGACTTATGTTATCACTCTTCAGGTTTCACTGTGATTCCCAGCTTAAATAAGAAAACAAAATTTTATGTAATACTCATATGATTAAAAATATGTACATGTTGTTTATTTTAGCATTTAAGAGCACTTCTTACTCATAGGAAATTCATGGTAGGGCAAGCTATCCCAATTCTTTGTGTATATTTTTTTCAAATACCACTTTTGTCTCATTTTAGTTTCAACCGGCATTCTTCCACCTCCATCAGCTACCAGTCAAAGCAGAGGTATAAAAATGTTTTGTGCAGCTATTCTACCTTAAAAGCACTTAACAAACCAGTTTATTGCTACTAGTAGCCATCGAGTGAAGCGTTAACATAAAAATTATCAGCTTAGAAATATTTACTCTTTCTTTTTCTGACAACTAATAGTTTTCAGAGCCAGTATTTAATTTGCTGCCTGTCACATGCCATTGACTGCTACAGATAAATTCAATAAGGTTGCTTTCACTGCTGTTTGAGATGCTAGTGCTTTCTTGATCCATTAAAGCATCTTTGGTCCTTACAACATCTTTTTATTCTTTCTTAATTTCCTTCTTTCTTTCTTTCTTTTTTTTTGTTCTTTTAATCACATGCCATTTCCTTTTCTTCAGCAGAAATTCTGATAAATCCTTTATTTCACTAAAACCTTAATGATGTAGTATAACACTTTATTTCTCTTTGACAAGCCTTCTTAGCTTCCTTACTGTATTTAATATGCATCATACACATGTAAAAGGGTTAAAAGAGTTCAGTACTTCTTTTAATTTTGCTATGATTTTTGGTACTATGAATGGGGGGGGGGTATGTTTTGGGGGTTTTTTCAGCTTCATTTCCCTGAACACAAGGAAATCTGGGATATGGTTTTACTGTGCTATTACATTTGGGAAACACTTGAATTTTGAATAACCATTTTCTTCATGACAGTCTATGCTTCTTTTCATATGCTGACAAATGTTTTCCAATAGACAAACCCACAATGGAAATAAATCCTTAAACATCAGCACAAATAGGTAGGGATCTAGTTCACAGGGGGAGTGACACTGAAGGGAAAAAAAAAAAGCACAAAGTATCTTTTAAGGGTGAGTAAAAGGATGTTCTGGGGTTATATACGTTTTTCTTACTGCACATATCTTGTATCTGTTGCTTCTCTTCCTCATACTTCTTTATTCTCTCTTGCTTGCTTTGTCTGGAGTGTTCTTTTAGCAGTCTGTGAAACACAGGCACTGCAAACAGTTACTGTAATCGAACTGAAAATGACCATTCAAGCCATGAAATAGAGAAAAACTGCTTCTTACTGATGTTTAGAATCCTGAGCAATTTTTTATTTATTCTAGGACTGCAAGAAACTGCTTCATAATATTGCATATATTTTTTTCTGAAGGATTAATCTGAACA
Organism: Donacobius atricapilla; assembly: GCA_013397315.1. Taxonomy (NCBI): domain Eukaryota; kingdom Metazoa; phylum Chordata; class Aves; order Passeriformes; family Mimidae; genus Donacobius; species Donacobius atricapilla. Next base: position 554,665 of record WBMY01015958.1, read on the forward strand.
TTAGGAAAACTAATGTTAATTTTGGTATCAGTCTAAATGGGGAAAAGAGTTAGTTTCAGAAAAAAATTAAAGGTTGCTTCAATATTTTTGAAAAGAGTAGAACAGTAAAAAATACTAATTAGCATTTGTAATAGTAGTAGTTGTGCTGAGCAAGTATATTTTGAAGTCCAGATCTCCCTTGTTGATTTATCTTAGACAAGACCAGGCCCTTTTGTTTGCAGAGGAACAGAAAACACAAACTTTGTATGCAGCTTTGTGAAGTCTGGTCCCTTGTTAAACTGAGAGTTTCAAATTTGTCATATTTCCTCAGCAAGCTGTTTTCTGCGACAACAACAGCAAACTTGCCCTTACTTAAAATCCTCATTTGACTAATTTTTCTTTCCGAAGAATTGTCCAAGCCTTCCTTAGCAATGATAAAGGCCGATGAATCTCCCAGCATTCTCTCTGTAGTTCTCACAGACCGTTCCTCTTGGAGTGCTCTGGATGCTGCCAGATCTGTTACTTCATGATCAGTAACTTCTGCTGTTTATGGAGTTTTTCACACCTACATTTTGCTTTTAGAAACACAACCCAGTCATATACACCAATGCCAGTTTCTGGAAGCTACAGTGAAAGTCCTGCTCCTTCTGCTGCTTCAAAAATGAGAGTTGTTACTACTGCCAGCATAAAGCCCTCTGTCTACCAGCCAGGTAAGGAGCCTTCAAAGTACCGAAAAGATTCAAAAAAAAGTGCTCACACATTTCTTTTGGAAAAAGAAATTGGAGAAAGCACGCATTTTGTACACTGACATATCAGAAAGTATTTGTAAATGTGGGACTAAATGTTGCTAGTTTTGCCTCAGATTATCTGAAGACTAAGGATTATGTTGTATTTGTATTCTGCTTCAAAATTAAAATGTGGAACAAACAGAGGGGAAAGTAAAAGCAAGGGAAAAGTCTAATAAAAATGTGTAGCCTGATTTTTCAGAAAAAATACATTTGAAAAATAACACAGTGTATCCAATTAGGAGCCCAGTGAGACTACATAATTGATAAAATGGCTAAAGAATGCACAGTTCAGGGAGGTAAAATAAGTGGAGTTTGCTTGTGTAGGATATATTTGCAAAATAGGTAAGACCATATATTGAATTTCTCAAACTTGGGCTTATATTTGAAATAAAGAATGAGGTATTAAAGCACCTCATCATGCTATTCCATTTCCCAGAGATCTAGTAACTTATGGACTATATTTGGTTATTCATTCATTTGGAAAATATGCTCCTTGATATTATTTAAATTCCCTTGGTACTAATGTGTTACAAATGGACTGAGCTTCTAAAACCACTGATGACCAAAATGTGAACATTTAAACTGAATGAATTAAATGAGGCAGCAATATAAGTCTAAAGGCAGTTGTGTTTCAAATTAAGGTTTTTCTGATCTTAGCAAGAGAATTAAAAAGTTGATTTATATCCTTACAGTCAAATAAATATGAAAAGGCCAAGAATTCTAACAGTCTTAAACTGTCTTCTGTAATGTTCTATTTCTGGATCTATGAAATCAAACAAATGTAGGAATTTTAGACATAAAGCAGACAGACAAATCAATTGAACTTTATATTTGAGACATAAAGGTAGAAAAAGCCAAGTCAGAGCTCTCATGAGCTATTTAAGGGTCTTAAAGTAAATAAACCTTCAGCTTCTCCTCATTTGCTTTTGGTTAAGGGCACCAGTGTGTACCATGTTCTCACTCAAGGCAAATGCTATTATTTTTGACTTGAAAAGATGACAGCAGCAGATTCATTTCTATAATGCAGAAGAGAGCAAACTGTGGCGAGTCAAAATACCTCCTAAATACACTGCCTGATGTTAAGCCCTGTGCTTATTTAGGGAAATATAAACTCCAGTTCAATACAAACCTGCCACGGAAATACATCTGCAGCTATTTCCAATTATTGGCGGGATCTGGTAAAGTCAAAGCTGGCTGTTGAATTCTGCTTGGAAAAAGCGGAAAGGCTTTTGTTTCCTCCTGGGTTGGGCGTCTTCTTTGCACTTCCTTACATTGCTGCTGTTCCTTTGCAATTCCTTATGTTGCTGCTCTTGAGCCTCATTGCCTCTCAATAAAGGCTTAAATAGTTGGCAGAGAAGGAAAAAGTCCTCTTGTACTGTTTAGGAGTTTGAAATATCCAATAAGGGACTCTAAAATAGCTTCATAATTGAACCCTAAAGTGACTCAGGTACAAGAGAGGTTCCAAGCAGAGATTTTAGAGAAGATGTTTGGTTTTTGTTTTGGTGCCTTTTTAAAGGGTTCTATGTTTGATGTAGCAGCACTTCAGAGTGGTTTTGGAACATGAGCTGGCCTTGGAGACAGTTGCAGAGCATTTGGGAAGAAATGGAGGAAGTGACATTTCCTGTCACAGATGGGAAAATCAATAGTACTTAGAAACAAACCACCAAGACAGTTAGAAAACTTCCTTATCCAGCACTGTCAATGACTGCCTTCCCTTGGAAATGTGGGGCAGCAGCTTCCAGATTAAAACACCAATCAACAGGCTCATATATCTAATACAGAGACACCTGAATCAGTCACTGAGAGGATTTACAAGGCTATTTTGATCTATCAGACTGAAAAAAAACCCTAAATAAAGTGAAACAAGTCTCAAAATGAAACTGCATTGTTGACTGTCTGGCTCAGATGGGATTTTTCAGGCAGTCTGCTCTTTCCCTAACCTAACTCAGGTGGGAAATCTGCTGTTGCTAAAGATCTTCAGTTTTTTCCAGGAGAGCAAGCTGTGAACTCTGAAATCTTTTCCCTAAACTCCATAACCCATTTTTTAAAGGAGCACAGACTTCCATTCTGAACAAGGCCCACTAGATGGCAGAACGTACCTGGGTATTCCTTGCCCGTAGGCTTTCCCAGAGCCGGACCTTTCACATATCCCAAGCAACTCCAGCTCCAGGGCTGCGCCATGAGGTAACACGATACGTCAGTGTAAGAGAGCAGCTCTTTCCTTTTAAATCCCTGAGTCCAGCTGGCCCTGCTTGTGTATGCAAAATTGGTCAAGTGTAAAGACCTGATCTGCTCTTTTGGGAATTGGTAGAGAGCTTCCCACAGTTCTTAATGAACTTTATATTGAATTCTAAGCACCTTCAATACTAAAACAGCAGCTTCCACACCATTATTTCATTTTTAGTTCCCCTAATTAAGAATAGTGTCTCCCTATAAATCATCATTTGCTTTTCCTGTCGTCTATTCTGTATTGTAATAGGATATGGGGAAACTTTGGGCTTCAAGGATGTGGCCACTATGTGTAGAACAAGCCATATCAGTTGTGGTTTTTAATTTAATTTGTTACTGAAAATAATAAAGAGTAACACTAAGGTCATCTACTAACAAAGGGGGAAAAAAAGAAAAAACTGTTCTCACAGTGCAAGTCAGTGTGTGACCAAAGCATTTGAGACTCTATAAATCTTTGCTTTACTAAATGAGTCTTGGTATTGTGCCTTTTTGTCTGGAGAGAAAATAGCCATAGACTACAAATGAAGAGCTGAGAGGGAGAATTCCAGCTTCCCCAGAAGCAAGGAATTGGCTTGTTGCTACTCCTGTTAAGAGAGACCTCTTCTCCTGCCATTCTCTCAGATAACAATAATCCCATTCATTCTTGCCTATTCTAAGAGAACATGAGGGCTGAGAGAAAGAAAGTGATAGAGGCTGAGTTGCTGAGTTACTTGAAGGATTCATTTTTTAACAGTTAATGGTCAACTCACACAATACCGGTATTTTGAGCATATATTCTCTGATATACTGAATCTTAGTACTTTTTTAGCAGCAAACAGCCCCCTTTTTCTGCTGATTAGTGCTGGAAGAGTTTTTGAAATACATAAACGTTCAAGGTGAATGGGTACGGCAGTAGCTACTAAGACAAAAGAATTATTCATATAAGCTTAGGGATGTAGTTCTAAGAAAATAAGATAATTCCATTTTAATAACAATTGCTAAAATCTCAAAGCTAGTGAAATCTTTCCAATATATTGCAGTGATACTATTTTGAAGCAATAGTAATTGCCCCTTGCTCACAGGAGGAAAATGTATTGCAATAAATCAAGCCTGTAAAATTAAACTATAACAGCTGAAAAGAGAACTCACAGCAGATGCAAACACCCAGCATTTGTCATTTTGCAATAATTCCTCTGTTACTTTCTTTTAGTAACTGAAAAAAAAATCCTATTTTGTTGTTCTATTTTATTTTCCCTTTTTCTGTTTCTTTATTTTACTGCAGCAAATTGAAAAGAAAGACTGAAAAGAAATAGAAGGTAGAGAATGTAGTGAAGTGAGCTGAAGTCACCTTGCTCAATTAGCCTCATAGGTGGGAGCCTTTTGAATTCACTAGTTAGAGATGAAATATTAACTTCTAATTTTGCCTGTCTTAATACCGTAATACATAAATGGCAAGAGCCTAAGGATCTAAAAAGATTGCATATAAACTCTGTTCTGAAATCTCTAAACACTGTTTACTATTTCCAAGTTAAAAAAAAAAAAAAGGCGCCTCAAGCTAAGGTGGGATACAGTTTTGTGAAGCAGAAACATTGCTGACGCTGTAGCATAAGAAATTTTTATCAAGAAAATGCACTAGATTCAACTCTGACCTCAATAAAAAGATCACAAGGGTGATCGCAGTGAGTTTATATATATGCAATTTAAGCACTTGGAAATTGCCAATAATCAGTCTCAGGTATTATGTGGCAGGGTGTGGGCTGAGGGAGGGGTGTTAAGTCGAACATAATCATCTCAGCACTTAATTATTCAGAAAGATCCATGTTACTTTCAGAACCCTCTTGGCTGAAATACCTCCTGCAAGCCCCTTAAACCCGTACATGTTGTATTTGGTCATGATTTTCATGGATCTACAGTATGGAATGTTTGCCCAGACTGCTGGAGAACTGGCTTCTGTTCCCAAACCTGTGCTCTCTCATTTAGGCAAAACATTTCAGCTCTCCAAGCTTCTTTTCAATCATTTGCTTTGTTTTCCTTGCAAAGGGAAACTGCTTTTAGTGCTCCTGTACTTGGCAAAGTGAGGCTGTTTCTTGGGCAATACCCTCAGTCCTACATAATGCAGGATCTGATGTTTTGAAAAGAGCAGGGCAATGGGAAAACTTGTCAGTGTGTGCAGCCCCTGGCTCCTGCTTATTTTAATGTGATAAAGCTCCACCCAAGATTAGAGCCTGGTGCACGCAAACACAGAGACAGGCTGCACTGAAGGTTCCATGTGCTCGTCAAAGGGTGGAAGAGAGAAAGGATAATACTCTGTTTTACACACAGGAACTGAGGCGCAGACGCACTTTGCTTTGCCCAAAGTTATACAGGAGGTTTGTGGCAGAGCCAAGAACTGAACTGAGATCAGTCATAACCGCAGCCTGGCCTTCCTCTAAGTGCTGTTGGCTTTATCTTGCTGGTCATGTGAGCTGAGTTGTCTCCCTCAGTATTGCTTCCACTGCTCTCTATCCGTGTGTTCTCTGTGGGAGCCTGTTTTTCTTCAAAAACCTAGGAATAAACCTACAAATGATAGATAACAGTGACGTCTGTAGAACGTGTTTTATTTTAATTAATATATTGAGATCAAAAGTTAAGCATACAGAAATTTTGGATAATACTATCTAAAATTTTATTGTATTATCTGTTTTTTTCTGGTTTTCACCTGTCTTAAACAGAGTATATGGCAGTCTTTGAAATTATCACAGAATTTTCATGTCCATTCCTACTAGAAAATGAAAAGATGATCTTGACAATGGCCTCTGTGAAATCTGTAAAATCCAGTAGGCAATGATTTCTGTAATGCATGTGTATTAAGTCAGTGATTGTGCTGATACCCGTGGTTTCAGCCCAGAATAAACGAGAAATGGGACAGGCCATAATTAACTATCACCTAAAGCTTTTCTTGTATGTATGTCGAGGAGTAAGTACCCTTTGGTAAGTGTTGCTGTATTAACAGTAGAAGAAACAGACTTTAAAATCCTTCTCGGTTTCTTTCGGGATACTTAAAACAGCGCCGGCCCCAGTTCATTCCTACAGCCCTGGCAGCACGGAGCCTGCGAGCCGCCCTCCCTGGGTCACGGATGACTCCTTCTCCCAGAAGTTTGCACCCGGAAAATCCACCACCACTGTCACAAAGCACATCCTACCAAGGGGTGCTCCGGTGCCATCTCCTGCCCCAATTTCTGCTTACCCGTCTCCAGTTTCAACTTCTTCCAACCCCCCTGCCTTAGCCCGGGGAACAGTGCAGAGGGCGGAGCGTTTTCCAGCCAGCAGCCGAACTCCTCTCTGTGGGCACTGTAACAGCATCATTCGGTAAGGTCATGGGCCTTTGAAGAGGGATGAAGCAGAAAAAAAAGTATCAGAGAGACTGGTTATTGTACATTAATATACAGTTCCAGAGCCTAAGACTCTGTTAAATTACCCAGCAGGGATGTCTGTTGTCTGCTTCATTAATTTAACATTTCCAGAGCTCATTTAGTTGTTGTGTGGTTCACTTTTTATCACTGCAAAGTTATACATGCTAATTGTCTGGCTCTTGGATGCTGCAGCAAATCCCTGCTTGATTTTAAACAGGTTTCTGGTCCTAAGGTTATCCTTTGAAGGAGGTTTGTGCAACTTCATTGGGAGAGTTAGGGGGCTGGGGGCAGAGAGGGGGTTGTGGAGAGAAAAGGAATGAGAAATCATTTTGGAACAGCAGCCAAATGTAATTGTTGCTTTTGTGTCTGGAGAGAGATAATGCCTACACTCTATTACCAGTGATTCATAGCATGCCTCTCCCTTCTCTCCCAATTCATTCAGCTGGACCAGTGCCTACTGTTAGCCTGTGCACTGCTCTCCAACTTTAAGTAATCCATGTTTAATGACAGTCTTCCCCACTAAAAGGGGTGAGTTTGGTGATGTGGAACTGCTGGCTATTGCCCTTTATATATTCTGCAATGGGAATATTCCAGTAATAATCACTATTATCTAACTACAATCACCAGAGTCAATGACCAAAATGAATTTAATGTGTCTTTCATATAATGAAACAGCAAGTTGTCACCTGATAGTCTGACATTTCTAGAACATGTTGCATGCAGTGCTCTCAGATGGAAAGAAGGCAGGAGACTTCAGGAGCTGTTGTGAGGTGTGGGTGTGTAGGGATGGAAATTCGCCTGTCACTTAATGCCTTCAAATAGTAGCATTATCTCTGTTGCCTTTGGCCTTTTCCTCTTGTCTTTGTATCTGCTTACAAAGACCACTTATAGCTATGCAGATATGAAAACAAATTATTTTTTCCACAGTTGTCTGCAAATGCAGTGTATGAGACCAAACAACAATGAAATGTTTTAGCCAGTGTGTTTTCAGTAATGGTCTTCAAAAAGACCACTTCTGTTCAGGTTTCTGGATGCTATTTTAATGTGTACCTCATGGTTCAAGTAGCTTCTTACACGTGTACATGGTGTCTGACAAAGTGGGTTTGCAATCAGGGTCATTCAACCTTTATTTTGCAATACAAATAAGGCAATTACGATTGTTTCCAGAGGTCCTTTCCTGGTAGCCATGGGTCGCTCTTGGCACCCAGAAGAATTCAATTGTGCTTACTGCAAGACATCCTTGGCTGATATGTGCTTTGTGGAGGAGCAGAACAGTGTGTACTGTGAGCGCTGCTACGAACAGTTCTTTGCACCAACCTGTGCCAGATGCCACACTAAGATTATGGGGGTAAGAGAACAAGATCAACCCTTTCTGCAACTGCATGCATCCCTGAAATAGTGACATGGTAGTGAAACAGTGAATAGTGAAATACTGTAAGCAGTGAATGTAGATGTTTTATTATTTTGTCCTTTTAAGACTTCCTTCCCAGCTTGTTGATTATTTCAGAAACATATTATTTTATAATAGCTTTTATCTATCTGAAGTCTTGGGTATTTCTGTACCTTATTGAGCTCATAGACAGAATATGTAATTCAGGTCCCATCTCACTGAGTGTAAAATAAGTAACTCTTTCTAGATAGTTTTTTGCTATCTGATACACACTATGTTACTTTATCTCTCTTCCTTATAGTAGGAGACTTGAACTGGGCTTTTATTTCTTATACAGGACTTAGTCAAAATTTCAGTAGAGAAATCAGTGATGTTGGGAAGAGGCCCATTGCTCTTGCTGCACTTCACTGTCAGCAGCACAGCTGTTGAGGAATCTGCTGGCTTCTTATAGTTAAGAAAATACAGAACAAATCAAAGATCTGAATTTCACAAAGCCAAAAATACATGCCACTTTTGTCTTAAAGGACTCATGTACAAGCAAATGTACAATTTAATTTGCTCTCCACGTACCTCAGATGGGGTGAGATTGGAATACCATCAATAATTTTGGCAGCGTATTTATGAATGCAGCTGTAGTGAATGTATGACTCAAATGAAGAAGCAAGGAGTCCTCCACTGGTTTGTCACTGCCTAGCTGTCACCTTTTGACATCTGTCTAAATGTTGGCATTACAGATGCTCTTCTCGGCAACTGCCAATTAGGGGTGGCAGCATCAGACATCGATGGTGAAGCTCTGGCTCCAACTGAGTCTTGTTTGCTACTGCAGCAGATGGAGTAATTTATAGCAGAGTGCTGACTTAACCTACCTAATGAATGCTGGCACAAATCAGTTTCCCATTATGGATTTTCATCAGGAAAATAGCAAAGATGCCAGCTGCCTCTATTTATATTAATAAGATTTCTCAAGCTATTTTTGCTTCTTACCTCACTGAGGTTCATAAGTGGATCCAAACCTATTTATCAGTGATAGTTGTTTTGCAAACAGTAACAGAAGTTAATGAATCTCAAATGGTGATTCTCTAATGAGATATATGGCAAATCTAAATTAGACTTCTTTTGTCTATTCACTGGATTGAAAGCATGGAAGAGGACTTCAATGCATTTTGTCATAATCAGTAGACATTTAAAAGAATCTTTACAAGAGAATCAGAGTCTATGTGTATAATTGGAATCAACATAAAATAGGATCTAGATTCTCAGCTGGTAACAATCAATGCTGTTTCACTGAAGTTAACAAAGTTAATTTACAGCAGTTATGCAGCTGGCCCTTTGAAATCTGGGCTCTTGGACAGAGATACACTGACAAACATCCTGGCTACACGTAAGGTTGAAAAATTAGCAGGTAACTGTGCATCAGAGCCCAGTACAGCAGCTTTTGGCCTTAGAAGACTTCTGTAGGACAAAAGAATGAAGCAGTAATACAGATTTCTCCATACTGGACAGAAGTAAGAAGCTGATAAAATCTAGATGTGCTCAGTTGAGGAGAACATCAGTTGCATAGAATTGGGAGTTTTTGTGAGAAACACGTGGCTTAGGAACAGACATGCAGACTCATTTTTACTAATCACATAAGTTAAAGGAACCTTTCCATTTTTTTTTCTTAGATTTTTACATTAGTTTATGAATTGTTCTTGTAAGAAGCGTAAAGAAATCATTCCACAATCTAGATTATTTTGAAACAACAGACTTACACCACTTATTCCTGGTCTTAGAAAACTACTCTTTGAAATTTATTTAACGAATTGTACTCCTGCATTGAAGAGTTCATACTGGCCATGTCAAAACAAAGGAGAAAATAATCAGAATCTTTGTGCAGAATCCTTCCTGCAGCCGCAGCTGGGCATGTTGATACAAACTACTGGCTGAACCATGTTCTTTCACTTTGGCAAATTGTTGTAGAAAGCTTGCAGTCCTATTTCCTCTTTCTTTCCAAAAGGGGCCCAATTTCTGTCATAACTCCTTCTTTTGAGGAGGGGAATTGGCTGATACAGAAGGGAAGAATTCAGAGCATCTCTGTCTTGTGTTTGTTCTCCAGGAGGAAGTTGCAGGGCTGGCTATTCTGCTAGAGATTTTTGTTTGTTTGTTTGTTTTACAGGAAGTGATGCATGCCCTAAGACAGACTTGGCACACAAGTTGCTTTGTCTGTGCTGCTTGTAAGAAGCCGTTTGGGAATAGCCTGTTCCACATGGAGGATGGGGAACCTTACTGCGAGAAAGGTATGGCAGTCTGGACAGTTCTGCACAGTAATTGTGTGCTTCATGTTCATGGAAACAATGTAAGAACAGAGCAGCAGGGGAACAAAATACCATCCAGCATGGGTTTTGTTCGCAGTCTCCACACATACAAGTGTACGTGTCTCTGTGTTTTTCTCCAGTTGACATGAGAGGATGGCATAACGCTGGTTGTTGCCTCAGTGTTCACAATGCCTTCCCTCACTTCTCTCCCTTATGTATTCTCATACTTTGCCCTTCTTTCCCTACACAGCTTCCCCTGTTCCACTCCCTTCCTTGGTAGATTCTGCTCACCAGAAATGAAACATTAGTCTTCCAGGGCTGCCCGCAATCCCTCTGAGTTGCTGGAGCTGTGACCTCTGATGCTGTTGCCTCACCCTAGAATTGTTCAACCAACACTTATGAAAAGATAGCTCTGCACAGATGTGCAGCACATGGTAGTGCAGATTTTGCTTCCTGGCTGCTGCAACAAACAAACTGCTTCTTGCCAACTAAGAAAGCAAAAGGCCTTGTCTTCCCAAAATGGTAGTTGCCATGCAAATGAGTTGCCTGACATAGTCAGGAAGGAGGTTAAGGTTTAAGTGGTATTCCCTCTGTATTACCCTTGTGCATTCAGTGAGCTCCTGGCCTACTTCTCTCTGCAGATTCCTTCCTTATGGTTATGCAATTCAAATTTTACAAGTCAGAGTAGCTCTTAGTGAAGAACAAAAACCATACAGCATGACTGACTGGGTGCCTACCCTTAAAAATTGGAGGTTTTGTCAGAACATCCATTAACTCTCATGAACTCCATATACCTTTGGAATTTCCAAGAATATTTTTCAATGTGAAGCCTTTCCAAATCACACTTGATAAAGTAAAAATGTATTAATCAGCCAGCATGGGGTTTCCCTAATGGTCTCTCTTTATGCAAAAAGAACATCAATCCAAGCTTTGAAACTTGTAACATTCCCTTGTCATTAGACTCTTTTGTACAACCATGTTTGTCCTATGAATAGATTCCACAAATATTAAAGCAAATTTGAAAGTAATGTGAGAATTATAACTTCCAATTCTGTGGATTTTTATGTATATCTTCTACATTTGTGTTGATAGATGTCATACTAATAGGGGGTTCTGGACTGAGTTTGTATTTAAGTAATGAAAGAAAAGAAGCAAATTTCAGTAGGAGTGTTTCAGGAAATGTAGTAGGAAACTGAATAAAAATAATCAAAACATTCATTGTCTGGAAACATTCTATTTCTCTTGGACTTAATATGATTATGTTAAGAGTCTGTTCTAAGTTTGCTTTTTGTTTTATTTTAGATTATATTGCTTTGTTCAGCACAAAATGTCATGGCTGTGATTATCCTGTTGAAGCTGGAGATAAATTCATTGAAGCTCTTGGACACACTTGGCATGACACCTGCTTCATTTGTGCTGTAGGTTCTACATCAAATACTATCTCATTCCTTTATACTCTAAATTGTGTAGTAACATCAAAAAACCTGAAAGCGGTAATAACAATCATATGCTTAAGGATGCAGAGGGATGAAATTTCATTTTTTACTTGCATTTGGAGAAGGATGGGAGTAATTTTTCTTTTCCTCCATAACTTTTACTTATGAAATTTGACCATCATAAGTGAGTGTTTTCTAATAAAACATCCAGTTTTAGATAGTGCTTGCAGCACTACAAACCACTGTTGCTGTTATTCTTTCCAGTGTTTGCCAAATAAAGATAGAGCAAGACTGAAAATAAATTAACACCATACTGAACAGTGTAACCATAATCTTACTGACAGAGCAGTGAAGTTTGTATTTCCAGGCTGAATGCTTGCTGGAACTTGCAAAAAGAAGTCTGTTTAGAGAACATGAATAGTAATTAGCTTAGAAGTTGGTCAAACTCATCAATCTGTGGTGTGCAGATAGCTCCAGAGTGTGGCCATATTCCCACACTCTGCACACAAAGCAGAGAAATCCACATTACAAACAGTACTTTCATCTGGTTCTAATACCACTGAGCAGCTCTGCAACATATTATTCCTAAAGTAATAATATCTAGAATCTCTAATTAGCTAAAAATAGTATGTTGGCCACACCAAACCAAAACTGACAATTTCTAATGTTTGTTTAAGTCCAAAATTTAGGTAGAATAGTTGAAAGTATAGAAATGTTTATAAATATCTGAAGCTAAACTAGCTTTGCAAAAAAGTGTCTTGTGAAAACCAAAGTATTTTGGAAATTCTAACATAGAAATGAACACTAAGCAAGTTTCCTTCACAAGCTAACAGCTCTTAATCACTTATAAATATTGATCACTTATAAAGACACTTTCTCTGAATATTTCATGTTCTTTTTTGCTAGTTCATTTGCCTTAGCTACCCCATTTTCTGTGGAAGTGGTAGTTTTATTATATATTGCTAATATGCAGTTCTCACAGTGGGGGTCTTTTGAAGGATCTAACTTCATTTCTTTCAGTGGGTCAAATCAATAGCAAATCAATACATGACTCCTAGAGACTACCAAAGAAATGCATGGCAGAAGAGCAAGACAGTTGAAACTGATTGTGGGCTCAATATTTCTGAGCCTGAATTTTAGCCTGCTAACCACTGCTAGCTTTTTTTCCAAGGGAAAGCTGTCAACAGTTTCCTTTTTTCAAACCATCTCTCTCCGTTTCTCAGCACAGGTTCAGTAAACAGTGTTTCCTTTCCCATAACAACTGTCCCCCAGCGTTGTTCCGTATTACTGAACCAATGGAGAGAAGTGTCAGTCCCTTGGACCAATAACAGACCTTTTTACACAGCACGTTATAAAAGAAACCGTTGGGATTGTAAATAAAGCCTTCTTTCTCTTCTGACAACTATATGGAGTCAATCTATTTCATGTCCTACCGTGACAACTGATAGCCACATCCTTCTCCCTTTTCTTTTTCCTTAATTATTCCTGATTGCATTTATTATTCATTCTAGGTGTGCCATGTGAATTTGGAAGGTCAGCCATTCTACTCCAAGAAGGACAAGCCACTGTGCAAGAAGCATGCCCATGCCATCAATGTTTAAAAGAAGAGTTGGTAGTCAGTAATGCTGGGGTAAAACAGATGACTAACTGGGCAATCATACAGTTGATAACCATGGCTAGCATTTCTCTCGGTAAAAGCTAGAAGTTGGTACTTCCCAAGTTTAACTTTATCCTCTTTCATAAATGCAGAACATGCTTTTGGCAAAGTTCATATAAAAACTTACTGAATGAGCAGTCAAAACCAAATGAAGTGATGATCTAGTCCATTATTAAAGCAACAGGGGAAATATTGAAATGAACTAAAAACCTTAATATTAAATGTGCAAATATAGTTTCAAGTTCACTACCCACAGCAGTTTAGCAGTTTTACTGCTTAGACCACACACTGGTGTTTAAAAACAACTGGAAAATACTTCTGTACTAAGTCATTTTCTTTCACAGCAAGAATGAGTAAGTGCCATATGTACAGTCATCTGTAGAACCAAAGGCCGTAGCTTCCAAAGGGAAATAAATAGATTAGAGCTTCCTCTAGGAAAAGTGAGTGCTATTCCATTATGTTGTGGTGCTACCTCATAGCATCAGATATTTTAGATTCTTTCCAAATAACAAGTCTGCCTTGGATCCATATGTAGCTGGGAAGCCTAGGTGACGATCCATAACAGTTTGAAAATAAAATGGTTGGGTCAGCCTTGCTGGTGCACTTGGCTTCTACGTGCACAGCGGATAATTCACTTTCAAATCGTAATGGAAAAAGACAACTGGTTTTCTCCAAATTGCTCTGACACTGAATGGAATAGAGCTGGCTGGAGAGGCCAGCTTTTAATTCAAAACCAGTTTTCCTTTCCTCCTGTGGGAAAAAGAGAAATTCAGTCTTGCTTTGGTTTCTAATTCCCACTGAAATCAGAGGGAGGTAGGAACCTACACCCGGACCTTCACACTGGTGAGCACAGAAGAAACACATCCATCTAGCACAGCTAGGCTGTGGGAAATGGCTTGCAAAAGTTCCCTACTCTATCCCACATAATTAGGAAAACGATACTTTTTTTCCTGTAGTGAATGAATGTTGATCAAAAATTCATAAGGTAGCAGGCACATACTCTTTATTCCTTTCCTTAGTTTAAATACAACACATCATGAATTGTAGCAGTATTTGCTTTTGAAAACAGTGGCTATGTTCCAACAATTAGGATAACCAGTCATCTCTTCTAATAACAATACAGGCATCTATCCTAATAGTTTGAGAACAACTTTCAAGTTATTCAAACAGTTATTTATAAAACTCTTTTTTTCAAATAAGCGATACTTGTAGCATTGATAATACTTTTGAATTTTTGAATATCAATGACTTTTATATTGGAGACAGCATTTCTGTCTGATGGAGTTAAGATTCAAGCTTTATTAACTCGTTTAAGTGAGAATTAAGATGTGTGTGTTGACAGCTTGCAGTACTGACAGTTTTGAATTAGTACTTCTGAGGCTGAAGATGCTTTCCGTGGGCCACATGCTGGTGCCATCTGCACCTATTTTACCTTGTGTTTGGAGTAGCCAACAATTACATAGCACTGCCTGTCTTGTTCCTCCCATGGGTAATGTCCATTTCATTTGTGTGTCATTTAAGGGATGAAAAACTATCCAAAGCTTGGGGGAGGAATAAATGAAATTTAGAGTTCTAATATAGGAGTTAAGTTAGCTGCAGGCAGTCTGCATCTTGGACAGAAATAACAACCTGAACTGCCTGTGGCAGTTTTGACATGTACGACCCGTATTTATTCAGTAGGTATCTTAGTTTTCACTGATCTTAGCAATGATCTGATCTGAGTTGCTGCAGGGTCAGATTTTTGTATGCATGAATTATTCTAAAACACTAGTACATTATATGCGAAGCCTTTTTTTTCCTTTTTTTCTTCTTTTTTTTTTCTTTTTTCCTTTTTTTTCCTTTTCTATAAGCAAGCAAATTTTCTGTTTTCAGTCGGTGCTGGGCTGGTGTGAATATGGTCCTATCGATTACAAAATCCAAAGATCTGGCTCATAATGTTCTCCAGAGGAATAAATCATAATTATGGAAGTTAATTTTTTTTTCCACTCCTATTTGATTTCCTTAAATACATATTCACAACAGTGAGAAAATTCTACATTTCCTTTTCATTTGTCAGTGCCAGTCAACAAAATGCTGTTTATTATTAACTGTTATTTGAGAGAATTCACATCAGCATACTCTATACTGAGACTGCATTGAAGATACTTTTTCAGCAGATTTGTGTCAGTGTTGGCCACTGGCAGGGACTCATCTCTCACTGCAACATCAGAATAGGGAGTCAGGCTCCATGGGAAGGGCTTGTGCTGGATGCCTCAGGAGAATTTCTTGAGGTCTTTCATCTCTGATCTGCATGTGTTTATATGTGTGTGCCTCATTCTCCCCTCCACCTTCCCCCTCAATGTCCCTATGAGATTCCAATTCAGTGGCAGCACGAAGAAGAAACATTTCGGGGCTGGCCGGAGATGTCAGGCTGCAGAGTCAGAGGGAAGCTGCTGGCAGGGAGCCTGGCGGGGGCTGAGCGTGCTCAAGGTGCCCGGGCAGGGCAGGGCAGAGCGGCNGCGGGCAGCGAGCGCAGGCTGGGATCGCAGGGCCGAGAGCGCCGAGGGCAGCCGGGACAGGGCTGGGCAGGCCTCTGCTGCACCGAGGAGATGGGCACTGAGGAGACGGGAAACCCTTCCTGAGGCCGGGCTTGGAGGGGAGGAAGAGCCCAGGAGGGCCAGTTCCACCGGGCTGGCGTGTCAGAGAGCTGGGCTGCGACGGGGGGCAGCCAGGAGGACTCTCTGCAGTCAGGGAGAGGCCTTCAAGGAAGAAATCAGGGTACCAGTAGCTCACAGTAGCCCAGAGGGAAGGTGTGAATCCGTACGGGAGAGGTGAGCAAGGATGCAGTGTGGGGAATCTGAAGGCCGGACTGGGAAGGGCAAGCAGTGCCCGCAAGGCGAGGCGCGCTGGCTGGCAGGGCGGCAGTGGCGGTGCGGCAGCAGCGCAGCCCCCGGTGGGGCTGGAGGGGCCTGAGAGGGTCCCGGGCTGTTCCTCGGGCAGGGAAGCCGCGCTGTGGCACGGGCCCGCCTCCAGCCGCTGCCCGAGCCAGGGAGATTAAAGCTAGTTTACACGGCACTATAGGAGGTACCGTAATATCTCTGAATGAAGAACAGAGATACCCTCAGGATTATCATGTAATAAAAATTTCCTGTCATGACTTGTGCTGCTTCATAATGTGGTCCAAAAACAGGGAATCCACGTACCCGCCCTTGATACCTATATTAAGATACCGTTTTTGCACATATCTGAACCTGAAATTTGTGAATAATAATGTAGCATTTTAACTTTTACAGGGGTAGAGTACCACATAACTGCTGATACTCTTCTGCTATGTCACCTTTGTGATATGGAGAGGGTAAAATGCATATATATAATATCTCTAAAATTCAAAATACAGCCTTTTAACTATCACTGAAAATAATGTTATACAAAAATATGCAAGGTGAATAACATGTACTTGATTATGTTTTATGTCTTGGAAGAGATGCCTGGGATAAGTCCAAAGTTCTTCTGAATATTTCTTTTCATTCTAATTAATGTGAGGTTTTACCCAATAAAACAAAGATACTGTACCTCTGAATGATCAATTTAAAAGATCAGTGTTTTGTCTAGCTAAAAAGTGTTCAATAACTTTTCAGTCAAAGGATTCAAAAGCTTTTTTAATGCTTTTCTTGCTTTTGGTGTTCTTTTTGCAGAACAGAGTAAACTAAATGTTTCCAAAGAAGGCTACTTTTATTATCTGGACAAAAAAAGAAAACAGTATTAGGACTTTTTTTCGTTAATTTTTACCACATTGGATTCACACATTACACAATTCTAAAATCAATTCAAAACAAGGAAAACTATTTTTCCATTGGTCCTTCAGTGGTCAGTACTTTGGGTGAAATGTTTTGCTGAAGATTACTTGTATTTCTGTTTAATAATGTGAATGTCCACAGCACTGAACACATTCATTAGTGTCTAATGCTGGGCACACTAATGTTTGTTTGCAATACACGTCTCTTGGTAGTGGATATTAATTTGTTTAGTATTTATAAATACCAGAATTTGAAACTGAGTGATTTATTGCCTGCCGTGATCATATATTAGAAGTCTAGGTTTTACAATGTTTTGACATGTTGACTTGATGCCACAAGTGCCCTTGCTTTTAGATAGGTATTTTTTCCTAAGTTCCTAGTTATTTCAGAACAGAATGTCTGGTGGTTTATGAGATGTGAGTAATTACCTTGCATGGATTATCTGTGCCAACATGAATAAAACAGTCTAGTAATAAAAGCAATGTGCAAGCACAGTAAAAGCTTTATGATTTGGGTAGATTTATTAATATGCCATGTGAACAGCTGACAGCTTTCAGCCGTGTAATATCAGTAAGAAAGCATACACAAGCTTGTACTCTCTACTTCAGACCTGAAAATAAAAATTAAAAGCATTGGTTTCAATCTTACTGTATATCAGTCTTGAATATTTTATTGACCAAATGATGCTGTTTTAAACAAATATTAGTATGCTTAAAAGATGCAGTCTGCTAACACTACATGCTGTAACTTAGCAAGACCTGTATAGTCCCGGCCCTTATTGTGTCAACAAATACTGTTTATAGTAACTCTGTAAGGAGTGGGTAAATTCTGTCTTCAGTTACATCGATACATCTGCAAACAAAGTTTGACTGCATAAATTCAGGTAGGTGTGCTTCCCTTTCGTAGCGAAAGTTATTTAAAATACACAAAATGTTTTAAACACCCTCATTGAGCTCTAGTGCCAAGAAATATGTACAAATGAAAGGATGACTTCATGTAACAGTGTGTTTTACAAAAACAGCCATTTTATGAGATGCCATTGGGTTTAGATGCCATTACCAACTTCATGCACTTTTGATTTTATTTCCCAGCCCTGATTTCTGTTTACAGTGTGCATAAGGAAGTGCAATTGAAAAGAATGCCCAGAATGTTCGCAGTATTTTGTCAGATCAGAATTGCTGTTTTTCAGATTGTCTGTTCTGACCTTTAACCTTTGCACAAGACAGTGCTTCCTAAACTGTGCACTGTGATCCCTGGAGAGCTCAGTGCTTGGAACTGGAAGCAATAGAGGCATAAGCAGAGCGCCATGCCAGCTGACAGGGTGGAAAAAGTGAATAGAGCAAAGTTCATTAGGAAAAGACATGGTGCAAACGGCTTGACAAGTGTTGCATTAAGGGATCCTTAACAGAGATTCTTAGAGATTATTGCTCTGAAGAAAATGGTGATTTCAAAAGTATAGGCTTTGGCATTGTTTCCCCCTCCCACCCCAATCATGCATCTTGAATTCAGCCAGTTTCTGTTGATTAAGAAAGGAAGGAATGTGTGAATAAGATTGCTGAAACCATTATTGAATACACAATGAAATGCTTTGTTCTCCCAGGCAAATCAGAGTTATGGATGAGATTCAGACTATATTCAGGCATAAAATCTGTGCTGTGTGCCTATGAAATATGCCCTTGGATAGCTGTTAAAATACAGTTCCTCCTCCTCTTAGGAAGATTACATCAAAAGAAAACAGTAACAAACGTGTGTTGTACTAGTAAGGACTGTCAGGCTGAGTCACAAGAATTTTCTCTGTAATAAAGACAGGAAGGAATTTTTTAAAAACAAAGCTAAACTTTTGAACAAAACATTTTTCCTTTAAAAGTTTCCAGGTTATAACTGAGAGGGAATAATAAATTAGTATGCATAAAGTATCATTAATAAATCTGCCTCTACAACCAAAGTATTTTCTAATCATACTGCTTTAGAAATTGGATTATTTTCATTAATGACAAAGATGTTATAGAAATTCTTCTACTTAGTTCTACTGTGCATAGTGTTACTGAAAAAGAGTTGAGATTTATTACTCTTTTAATTAAAAGATAGAGATAAAAATACAACCTTGAGTTGCATGAAGGTGATGATTCTTCCAGTGCTTGTGGAATGAATGCTGCTTGCTACACTAACGCCAGAAAACTTGCTGTTCTAGATTGTTTTATCTCATGGTGCATTAAAGAGGATGTTTTGGATTTTTAGGAGGTTTAATAATTATCTATAGCCTTAATTAAAGATAACATTTCAAAACAAAAGAATTAGAGTGTTGAAATTATTTTAAGATCTAATCATATGTAGACAAAAAAATAATGCTGGGATTGAGGTTTAGTTTCATTTAAAGAAATCTTCATGTTAACTAATGCAAGCATTCTTATTTGCATGTATGGGAAATATACGTGGATTAAAACTCTCAGAACTGAGATTCTGATTTCCTCTAAGTGGATGTGTTTCATACCTAAATTGTTGTCATATAGTCCCTTTACTCTATATAGCTTAAGAATAATGCATGAATCTGAGTGCACCTTGAGACCTGGGTTTTGTTATCTGTTAGGTATTTGTGCTTTAGGAAGTAACAACTCCGCAATTCTGATAGCATAGGAGATGTGGGAGCAGAAAAAAAGGGCACACTTTCCAAAAATCAGGCTTCATATAGAAAATGGGATTTCAGGAATAAAATTTTTATTTGTGCTTTATAAACAAAGACCAGGTATTATTCTGTCACAACAGAATATTTTTCTGCTGTCCCCTGCACATACCTTGACAGATTTTCTTCCTGCAATTTTTTCCCTGCACCGATTGCAAGGCTATTGTAAATTTCCCTGTGATTAATGCACATGCAGAAGCCTGAGCAGAGCTCCTGATCCTTGCACAGGCCTGTGAGCTGTGGGGTAAAAGGTGACAGAGTGGGCTGTGCTTCTCATGTGCCTGCATTCAGCCCACTGCATCCTGCAGATCCCAGACTTCCTGAGATTTATTGTGGATGCACAATACAGATGACACTAATTGAAAGTTTCTGCTTTATTGCCTGTACACTACACTGCAGCTACTTCTGGCCAAAAAGTCCTTGCAAGAAATGCGAAGTGCTGGCCAGGGATACTGGTTCCAGCTGTGGCCTCAGATAGAGCATACCCGAATCGCAACTGTGTGGTTTAAAGTAATGGCAGAGCACGGTTTGAGATTGTTTTCCCAGTGCCTGCTGCTGCAGCAAAAGGACAACAGGGCTGTTTTGTGGATGGTGATTTTCTGCCATTTTTATTATGTAAAGCAGTTTCTGGAATGGGAGCTCTTCTGATCTGCCATTCTTCTGTCACTGCATCGTGACAGCAGTCTGAATTCAAACTTGCAAAGGTTTCAGCTCATTTGGCAAAATTTACTTATTCTGGCATTGAAGGACTCCATGTTTTGCACATGTAACTTATTCAGCTCTCTGTTAGACATCCTATAATGGACTGGGAACAGTATGGTGGTGAAAGGTGACAGACTGTCAGACTTCTGGGGCAGGAGACACGTGCTGAGAGATTAAATTCACAGAGACAAATACATTACCCACCTTTTATAGACTTACGTGGCTGGTGGTTGTTGGAGACTTTGTTGACTTCCTAAGCAGTTGCAGAAGCTGCTCTCTATTAGTTCTCTAAAAAGAAAGAGTCAGTGTATTAAAAGGTAGATATTAAATTTGGGGGTAGTGTATATCCTTAGGGTCCGTATTTGCCTATTTAGTACAACCTCAAACAGTTCTTGCTCCTATGCAATTCTCAACAAAAAAAAAANAGCATAACAGAGGGCTGTTACTACTCCTCCCTCACTCTGGGTAAGAATCCTCATTCCCCTCCAGCTTAGGGAAACTCACTGGCACAGAAAGGTATAAATTACATCTCTGTGTGCCAGCTTCAGAGAACCTGGCCACAAATACTTCAGTTGAGATGATTTTGTTCATTTCTTTAAAGGACAGTGAGAAAGATTGTGCTTTCTCAGGTCTTGTAACTTAAAAATATTAATAGAACAATCTTTGGGTCAAAAGATAGTTAAGTAAATATTTATTTTAGACTTTCATTTTTAAGTGCAACTACTTAAAAGTGAACAATTACTATCCAACAGGGCATATGAGAAAATAGTAAAATGAGATTAAAATGTAAGAGAGTGAAAATCCAAAGAAAAATAGCTTTTAGCATAACAATTAACCACCCAATCTAGCCTTCCTTTATTCCTTGCAGGGCAATTCATTGTACGTGAATTAATGGTGAAACATTCAGTAATAGGCCTTGGTAAGGAAATAGGAGCAGTGTATCAGGATATCC
Organism: Donacobius atricapilla; assembly: GCA_013397315.1. NCBI lineage: Eukaryota > Metazoa > Chordata > Aves > Passeriformes > Mimidae > Donacobius > Donacobius atricapilla. Next base: position 575,919 of record WBMY01015958.1, read on the forward strand.
TTTTTCCGCCCCAGAGTACCAATACTTTCAATTTTATATACAACGGAAGTAATTCATTGTACCACAAAGAAGCACAGCTGTGTTTCCTGATGCTCACACATGCAATAGCTGCTATTGTTTAGCATTCCGAGTATGTACAATGAAACTGTTCAACTGCTTGGAACGCTTTATATTCTCAGGGATTTCATTTCCATTAGTAGCTTTTGAATCCATGGTGGATTTTTAATATGCTATTATCTTAGATCCAATCCTGCATCCCTAATCAGGTAATTTTTTGCTGATGCCAGTGAGAGTTTAAACTGTATTAGGTGTAGCTGCCAAATGAGATTTGCAGACACAGGCCAATTTCTCATTGGAAGCACAGGGAGTTATAGACTATTTTTTGGGATTTGCTTTTGGCTGTATGAGTTTAACTTGTTCAAGTTCCAGTTTCAGTTAATATTCAAGTACCTTACAGATAAGAGAGAAAAGCTTCATTGCTGTGCCTTTAATTTCAGTATGTATTTTCAGACATTTTAACTGAACTATAAGGATATCCTTTTATTATTTTATAGACCTATATAGGCTTCACTAGAATGTGAAAAAAGAAGTGAATGAGACTATTTTGCTGCTCTTGCTCTTATTTAACAACAATTTGTGCATGTTTAAGGGTATGTTTAGACTGAGAAAAAATAAGGAAGCGATGAAATTGTTTCATTCATTTCTTTTATATAGGATTCAGATCTGTTTCATTTTAACAAGCTTGGAAGAACAGAGCATTTTCAGTCTCATAAATGTCCATCTTTGTAAATCTCTACACTACCCACTCCTACAGCTGCCAGAAACACATCCACTTGAATCCATGCCTCCCGAGGACAAGGCTGTTATACACACCAAGACAGAAATTTTCTGTATTGATAAGAATTCGCCTTGTGTAACAGCAGGTTTTAAAAAGATTTTTTAAAGCTTTCAGCATTTCTCCAGTTTCAGGACAAAGCCTGAGCATCAGGCTTAACAGAGGAACTGTTAATACAGTGTGGGTTTGGATCTAAGGATTATTCAAACTGGTAAAAGAAACAAATAACTCTTGTAAGAAAAGGTGGAGGAACACAAACATTTAGTTTCTGAGTATAATTCAAACTTCCTTGTAGATCATTTGGCACCACTGACTGATAGTTCAGAACATACATTTTAAAATCAGCACTGCAATCTAAATACTTAATCTTCTCTGGGCAATTGAAGACTTTTGGCACTTTACGTGCATGCATCTAGGGGAAACCATATTACTAATTCTCCAAACAAACTGATGGGAGTGAGGCACCCTGGTGAAGCCTCTGCTGAGCCTACAAATATTTTCTTTTTCTGTGACAAGACTTTTAATGCTCTGCCTTTAAGAAAAACAAAGTAATTTGTATTTAAAAGGAGAGTTGTGTCAGGGTTTATTGAGACCTGGTGAGAAGACTGCAACAAAGGTTTTGTAAATGTGAATCCATAAAACCAAAATCATCCAGCTCAACTAGGCGCAGGAAAAAGAAACAGAAAAAGCAGCGGGAAGTTTGGTTCTTGGCTGGAAGATGTCTCCCAGAGCAAAGTGCTCCCATTAGTGCAGCCCTTTGCCACAGCAGAGGAGTCAGTTCCCCGAGCACCGATCAGAGAGGAATCAGCTTCCCCCGGCAGCTGCCGGGACAGGCACAGCCACCGTGTCCTCCTTCCTCACGGCCACCTGCACAAGGCTGAGGGACAGTCCCCTGCAGAAGCACGAGGAACCCCAAAGCACGCCCAGTGCTGAGCTGGGGGAACCCTTCTGCTGTTTCCTCGTGCCGGTGCTCTGCACACTGAGCTGTCACTCCTTGGGTATTGCACAGCGCTCCCCAGGGCTGCCCCGGACTCAGTTCCACACCAGGCTGCTCAGACTCAAGGTTGGACATGGCTTCCCTCTTTACTACCAATGATCCACTGGCAAAAATTTTTTTAAAAACATCTTTCTTCAGAGATTTGACTCTGCCTTATTGAATTAATTTTGCCCACATTTAAAAGGCTTAATAAAATCCATGACTTTTGTAAGTAACAAACAGCTGAATAAATTTATAATCAAAAGACTATGCTTTCAAGTAAAATAGTTCTGAAAAAGAGACAAAGCCAAATTCATGTCATATTAAGTGAAATAATTGTGTCCCTGGCTGAAGGGCAATATTCTTTTAATATGTAACATGGAATATTTATTTTTGTAACAGTAACAGAGAAATACTCATCTAATTGCAAACAGTTCTCAAAAATATATTTGGACCACAGATTTAAGACATCTGAATTCCAGAGGCTGAAGGGAAGAAGGATCTACAAAGATCAAGTCCAATCACATGGCTGACCTTCTCCCTAGATATACCCCTTTGTTCTTTTGATATTCAAGTTTATAGTTCCCTAGTGATTCCAAGAACTAATAAGAATTTCCTGGAGAGGAAATAACAATGAGAGCAGCTGGAAGACTATCCATTATATTTTTTTTCTAAAATACAGTTCTCTTCATCATGACAGTCAGTTTTGAACTGCTTCTTCCATATCTCATGTTAGACTTCCACATCTCATCTTGGCCAAATGAACTTACATTTATTCTCAGATGTTTTTTGAGTGTTGCTCAATTAACAAAATAAATACTTTGTGTTACTAAACCTGGTGTGTCTGAGTTTTTGCAGATTCCTAAAATCCTCACCAGGTAGGACTGGTGCTGCTGACTAGCTCACTGGAACCCTGTGCCCTTCTGAGAGCCCATCACCTAAAGTGTTCACTCTCCGGTTTAAAAAGGTCTCTCTGCCTATCCTGGTAGAGATATTGGAAATACAAGTATTGCACTGTTCTGAAAGGCAGCAGTATTTACTGTGTGATGTTTCATCAGACATCGGTCACAATCGAAATACTTTCTAATGTCATTATGAGTCATCATTTTAGATTAAGATGCAGTTTGGTCTCCTGCAGCCCTAGTATTATTGTAATACAGTTTACTTTTGCAGACTTTGTTTTGTGATTAAGACAAGGAGTTAACAGCACTCAGTAGTGCAGAGATGGGCATGACTTGCCATAGCAATACAAACTTCGTCCTCAGCAACACTGTTCCTGACCTGACAGGAACTGTCACTTGTGGGTATCTTCCATGCCCCAGTGCCTTGAAAAGTACTGGCTGAGACAGCAATTTCTGCAATGTGCAAATTTACACACCAGGAGCTGGATGAAAAGACTTGCTCCATTTCACAAAAAGGGTTAAATACATTTCAAGGCTAGCAGCTGTTCCTAAATTCATGCATTCTGCATTGGAATCAGTATCTAACATCTGACAAGCACTGGACTGTATTAGCACACATTATTACTGAAGAGATGCTAGCAGCAACAGCTTTAGTTCTGCTTGGGAGCACACACACGCATCTTGCATTCTTCTTCCATATTGAGTGTCTATTCTGCTGCTATAATTTGATAGTACAGAGTGGAAGAACAGCAGACTCATATTTTCCTTTGAAATTATAAACATGAGCATAGGAGTTCTGTATTGCTTGGCATGGAAGCTGTGATTTTGTCTTTCTTGCAGGCTGGCTTTGTTTTGGACACTGACAGATTTTTCTGGATGATGGTGATCGGGAAATATTTTCTAAAAGTCAAGTAAGTCAAAACCTGCGTTTTCAAATGCCTATCACCACAGTATCTGGCCCCATACAATTATTAGGTGTGCCTTTACCTGGCTACATTTTAAAGGAGTCTGTGAAGGTGATAGGTTTGAAGTTTTATTTCCTCTTTTGTTTTGCTGTGTAGGACAATAGAGAAGTGAAACACTCATCTAACCATCTGTGGGTAAAACACATGTAAGCCAGAATGCAAAGCCAGTGCTCTCATCTTACATTCAGAGGTGACAACTCTGGAGCGGAGTACACAACATTTACAAGTCCTATCTGATATTGGCATGCAAAAATGGAGCTACACTGTGGAGAGGTCAACAATACAAGCAAGCCCGTGTTTCCCACAATATATGCACATGTGGTGGCTATTTGGCACCAATAAGCCAGATTGCTTCCCAACTGGTTATTCTCCAGAAGCAGTTTATCTGGGCAGGCACCTCCACACCAGCAATTACTGGGGTGTCCTCGAGGCCTAAAGAGAGTTTTGGTGGGCAGCAAAGGGAAACGGAGTCGGTCTGCACGGTCCATGTGATCACCATCTCGCTCTGGAGCTGGCTTTGCAGCTCTGGGTGCAAGGCCAGGTGAGAGGCCATGAGCGGCACGGCTGCTGTGGCAGTGCCCCGGAAAGGATGAGAGAGCGCAGCCCGGTGGGAGCTGTGCCGCCCCCGGCACACCGCACTGCCCCCGCAGCTCCCTCTGCACGGCTGCTGCGAGACCTCTCCTGGAAGACAGACAGACCAATTATTACTTTTCCGATTTGTCCTAATGATAAGGGGCTTTGAAACACAATGCAAATCATGGCCTTCAGCATCCTTATCAGCAAGCAGAGCAGCTCATTGCAGAAGTTATAATGTATTGCAATCTAACTAAATGGGCATATTTATTTAGATACAGGAAATGGAAAAAGCAAACAATGCTGTCCTTTGCAATGGAACTCTATCCCTCCTGCGGCACTGCAACGTCAGCCTTCTCAGAACTATTTTTCCGCGAAGCCGAAAGGCCCATGCGAGTCCCCCACGTCCCGGCGCGGCTGCCGGCACTGGCCCCGGCTCGGGCACCCCCCGGGCTCCCTCAGAGGCGCTGCGGGACCCTCCCCGCACCTCCTGCCGCGGCACCGGCCCCTCGGCATCTGCATGGAGCCTCCCGGCCCCGCAGCCACAGCCAGCCGCGCCGATTGGATTTTCTCGTGGCTCGGCCCTCTTCGAGGCCAGCAGTGCTTCCATGACACCGCTTTGGCCGCTTTTTCCCCTCTTCCCCCCCAACCCCCCCCTCACACCTTGCTGCCCTTTCCTAGAGGAGCTTCTTCACGGGGAAAGCGCGGCTGGGCGGCGGGGCAGGATAACGCCGGGGCCCGGGCGCCCAGGTGGGCAAGGCTGCGGCCCGCGGAGGGGCCCCCGGGGAGGCCCAGCGGGC
>WBMY01015958.1:581114-595704 GCA_013397315.1 Donacobius atricapilla
CCCTCCCGTGCCGGTGGTGTAATCGCGGGCCCCGCGCCCGGCGGCCCCGGCCGGAGCGAGCGGCGGCGCCCGCCGTCGTGGGAAGGATACGGGGAGTAAGGTGCTTCGCCTTCCTTTTGTGCGAGCCTTGAACAAAGCTGGGCGCCGGCTTTCCAAATCGGTTTTTGCCGTTCGGCCACGTCAAACAAAAAGAGTCCGAAGAAATAATAACCCCAAATAATCGCGCGTACCTTAGTGGTGAAAGATTGTGCTGTTGAAAACCGATTATGTACGCGGTTTTCATTGCTGAGTACAAAATCTATTGAACAGGGATCAAAAGCACAAATGGCTTTTTACCACCTTTCAATCAGCCACACTCCGATGTCGTTTTGGTAAAATTAAGAGCGAATTCAGCAGCAGGGATGGTAGTAAGCTGTGGTATTTCCTTTCAGCAGTTGCCTGTTACTTTGTGTGAAGTTGTATGACGCTTTTTCCCAGTGTAAGTTGGTTGCCCTCCGAATTTACATATTTTGTTCTCGTCTTAGAGGTAATTATCTTTGAGTTCTTTTATCAAGTTAGCACGCTAGGGATTGTTCAGGCCTGTTACCTGCAGGGATAGAGAAGCTGCTTTTGTAGATAAGGAAGACTCTCCCGAATTAAAAGGCTTGTTTGATTTGTAGTAGAACCTAGTCTTGGAATAAAAAAGTTAACATAAGAGCAATTTATAGTCAGATAATTTATAGTCTACAGCTAGAAATACTCTATGTTGTGGCATTTTAGCAGCCTGGATAAAGCTCTTCCTGGCAATGTATTTGTCTTTTGGTCTTGTACTTTTGTTCTTTTGTAGCTTTTTCTCGAGTTATGCACTGCATTTTCTTTGAGGTGTGTGCATGGGGCTGTGCGTTTGATATGTATTTACATAGACAGGTCCAACCTGGTAGGCTTTGAGGTCTGGTTTGAAAATTTATGAAGGGTCTTCTCATGCACCTGCAAGATGCAGCTGCCAGTCCTTAGTATGTCCTGCTGGCTGGTCTCTTCCAGCAACAGAGAATATACGTGGCTGGATCTGAATTATTTTCTTCCCTAAATTGTGAAGTAATTTAGTTTTGAAAGGGACTTGTGGATGTTATCTGTTTGAGCCTTTGTTCGAGTTAGAGCAGAAAGCTCTTGGTAAACTGCAAGCCTGAAATAACATGTTACTTGGAATTCACTGATTAAAGATATGTTTACTAAAACAGTATGTAGCTAGAGCATAGACTTTCTTAAAGCCAACGTGTGGGACCCCAAATCCTAAGGGTTTGGACACTGCTCTACAGGATCCTCACAGTGAAAATCGTTATGCAGATTAAAAATACTGAATGTGATGGAGTGTGTAAATGGTGTGTGAGCTTTTTCTGGCTACCGGGTCTAACATACAGAGCTGCAGTAGCTTCTTGGGTGAATTGCTGGAAAATACGCATGGGTGAGAGAGCAGTCAGTATGTGGCAGAGAAACTGTTACAAATGTTTGTTTGTCCTTGCTTATTTCAAGCATCAGTTGAAGATCTGTCCTGTCAGGATACCTGGGAAAGCATCAGGTATTTCTTGGTTCCTCAGTAAAAAGGGCATATTTTCAGCGCCTGGGATTTCTTCGCTTATCTTACTGTCATCTGTAAATACATGACAGAAGGAATTCAGTAATTTAAACGTGTATCTTGTCAGAGTCATATGTGGGTAGAGATGGAGTACTTGAAGCCTTGTTTCCTTTGCTAATATTCCCAAAATGCAGGACTTGGAGGCAGGCATGGAGTGTGCCTGACAAGAAGTTTTTCCTTTCACTGCTGCTTTAGTGGTTCCTTTTTCTTTCCTTGTCCAAGATCTGCAGAACCCTGTGCAGTTGTCCCACCAAAGCTGTGCTGATGGTCCCCAGTTGCAGTGGTCTCTTTTGTGACTTCCAGGATGGTTGAAGCTTTAAGGGGAAATGTGATTTCTTTCTGCCTTGTTTTCTTGCAATCCATTAAGGTGGCTGTGAAAGCTGTTGAGGGTTCAGTACTCTCTGGCAGCAAGTAGTTACTCTTTTAAAAGTTTAAAACTGGCAATGAATGTAAAACCTGGCCTGCTACATTGTGTTCTTTCAGAACAACATGGAGGCTGCGCTAGGTGATGCTTGGAACTGGGTTACAGGTTGAAACAGTCCCCTCATTTTTGGTCTTTTGTACAGAAAACATAATTTTAGCATTCTCGGTGCTCTTATTGAGAAGATATGGAATAGCAATTTTGTGAAGGATTTAGTCCAGCAACATCTGTGTAGCACATTGTATTTGGGGTGTGTAAATTCCAAGAGGTTTAGCTTGATAAAACACATAGCTGGCCCAGCACTGACCAGGAAATCAGGGGACAAGCTGCCAACTTGCCAGGGTGGACTTGGTTGAGAACTGGCTTCCCAGGACTTTGCTGGATATATTTACAGAGCATATTAGGGGTATTTCATGTCCATTTGCCTCCAAAGTAAAACAAAACAATTATGCCAAGAGTCTGCAGCACATATTTTGAAATTCACTGTAGCAGGTTGGACATTGAAGCATTTCAGGTTGATGTATATTTGATATATTGAGAAGACCCAGAATTCATTCATCTTGTGGTAGTGCAAAACCCTTGCTTGTGTTTCTGGCTATGACCCCATTGTTTCAGCTGCACACAAATGCTGTGAGAAATAGAGTCATTCTGCTTCAGATTTATAATCCAGAAAGGTTTTTCTTGCCATTTTTCTAAAGGGTGTCTTGTAGTTGCCATCCCATTTCATTCTGTGCGTTACGGTTGGGTTTAATACTGTTTCATGATGGTCTGGTTAGCAAAATTCAAAACAAGCATTAGGGTAGGAAAATAAACTCTGCTTCATGATTGTGATAATATTCATGGCTTGTACAAGCAGGAGGAAAGGAAAAGCCACAGCAAAGCCTTATTGAAGGTCAGGTGTGTCACCAGCTGAGTTCCTGCTGTGACCCCGGTAGTTACAGTGAAAGTGATTGCCCTGGTGGAGCTGGCACTGCCATCCCCGCCCTGTCACCCTGAGGGTGGGGGCAAGTGCCCTGGGCATCACGAAGGTGTGAGATTTGAATGTTTTAAAAGATTTGGATTAGACAAAAATCTGTAACAATTCATAGGATGTGTACCTGCAGTATGCTCTCATGCTCATTTTTTCCTCAAAACAGGATTCCCCAAAACACAGAGGAAAATGTAGTGCATTTAAAAGTAATTTGAGTGTCATGAGTTGCTTTGCATTAGAAGGGAAAAAAAATCAGTATTATTAACTCACCTCTGCAGTATTGTAAGCTTAATTTGCATCATATAGTATAACAACAGCAATGCTTTTTACAAAAATTTGATATCACATAAATTTTTGCAGTGTGGTTTTAGGCAACTTTATTAGTTTAAAATGAGGAAACAACCAACAATTCTTTATGTCTGTATTCCCTCAGTTCACCATCTTAAGGAGAAAGCTGTCAATCTTGCCATGCTTTGGTTGATAAATACAAGCAGATGTAGCAGGGATAAGTTAGAGAAATATCAAAGTCTCACAAGATACATACCAGGAAATAGATCTGGTTTGTGGAAGCGATTTCCTTTTCACTGCTGCAGCCGTTGAAATTTGCTTTTTTTTTCTTATTAAAAGAAAAAAAACCCCCACACACCTAGAACCATTTGTAGGCCTTTATACTTTCTCTGTGAGAGCCTGATCCCAAATTTGACTGGAAATCAGTGGACAGAGCTCAAATTACTTGGGAGGACTGAAGTCATCAGAGATTTCGCTTATGCAGAGAATCAATACTCTGCTCATGAGATTTGTGCAAATGAGCACATTGTGTGCTCAGTCAGAACATCAAGGATATGGAAGTGGTGAATAAGCTCAGATAAAATTTTCTAAATTAATCATTTTTTTTTCCTATCCTGTGTTCAGGTGCAAGTTCACAGTGCAGTGGTCAGGCAGAGGAACTGTTCCGTGTGTTTTTGCAGGCGTATAGAGGGCTTGAAAAGGAAGCATAAACAGAAGAGTTGGGAGGAATTGTTCAGCAGGAATAATGGATACTGAAAATATGAAAAATGTATAATCTACTTGTCCCTTTATATTTGGGAATGAAAGAACTTGGGGAGTGGTATGAAAACAAGAGGGGTTTATTGGAAGAAAACAGTGAACCTCAGTGAGTGGCAAGGTGGGGGAGGAGACCACGAAGCTGGGTAAAATGTGCTCTTCCTGGCTGCAGGTCCTTCTTTGTGGAAGAGAAAATCATCTTTAGCAGAATGCCTTGGAGAAGATTTTAGAAAGCCTCCTGTTCATCTCTCAGTGTTGTGCGAGGAGCAGGGCTTGCAGCTGCCAGCTTTGGACAACTGAGAGTTCATTACAGCACAGGACTGGGACAGGGCACGGGGATGAACTTCCAGCTAATGAGGTGCAGTGTGGTTTGGGCACTAAATCCACCTTCTGTTCAGGTTGCTGAAGGGATTTTAGTGGTAATGAAAAATTCAGTAGTGGTACCAAGTATTAAGCAGAAATGTCCCTGATGATAGAAGATATGGGAAGTTTCACTTCAAAGGTTTTTTTTACAACTTGGTTTGAATGTCTCTCCTCTCTTGGAGACAAAGCAAACAATAAATCCCCCCGAGTAAAAATGTGAGGTTTTTGTTTTAGTGTATAGATGTATTTTTATAATTTTATCTTCCATATTTACTAGTTCATTGTAATTTTACCTTTTTTTGTGTGTGTGTGAAAATATTCTATAGAAAGTTTCCTGTAGAATATTCTGATGTGTATGTAATTTGTTAGGATTGAAGATTGTGCCCTTCCCTACTCAGGCAAATTATTATTCTGAGCCTAAAATTAAATGGAAAATTGGATTGGTTTTATGGCCAATCTGTCACATTTGAATCAGTGGGTCTACCAGGGATAATTCATCTTTAAAACTTGTAGTGTGGACTGAAGTTTAAGACAGACAATATTCTGTGCCCTAGTCCTCTGCTTGATTTAGATGAATAGAAATTTTTCCGAACAATGGTATCTCTCTCTATATATTTAATATTTTACTACTCTTGCATTAATAAATTATTTCCTGAATTGATTTGACAACCACTCATACTGGTTTGCACTAACCTTTATATGTTTTGTAAAGCTCTTTTAGTACATGGTGAGTTATTTTTTTTTTTTTTACATTTACAACTATAATTAATCACAACCCTGAAAAGAATTAAAACCTGGAGTGTTGTTTTACTCAAAAGCTTATGGCAGAAGGCTTTGGCAAAGTGTAGAAACATTCCCATATAGCTGATATTCTTCAGTTTCCGGCTCTTGAACTTTCATGGAAGGAATGCAGCTCACCAATTTGTGTTAGACCAGGAACTGCAAGATCAAACCCGACCCAGACAGGGTAGTTTTTATTCAAACCCAAGCCTCTGTTGAACTGTCTGTTTTTGTTCTGCCTCTGGCCCTGTTTCACTCCCCCACCTCTCTTTAAATTCACAAGTTTTTAAATGTAGAGATGTTTCTAATTTAGAAAATTATTTTGGTGTAATGAACTAAAACAGAGAAGAGTGGACTAAGCTGAGGGAGGTCAAAAACCAGATGGAAATAGAAAATCTGAAAACATGGAGTAAAGAAAAAAAATCCCCCTTGAAATAATGGAATCTAAATGCTGAAATTATACATCTGCTGAGCAGCTGTGCATTCCTTAGCTAGAGGTTCCGTTGCAGAAATGGCATTACTCAAGTTTTTCTCAAAGCTTCAAACGCTGTTGTACAATATGTACATCTCTCTAATACTGTCAGTAATAGTCTCAGGAGCCTGGAGAATAGAGGTGGAGTGGAGGAGCTGATGTAAGAATTTCCTTCTTTGTCCTTAAGCATCTGTAGTGTGTACAGTTCTTTGCTGCAATGAAATTTTGTGATTTTCTTGCTTGGTTGTCCTTTATAAATGTCTTCTAATTTCTGCTGACTTAATTTCAGAGGAGAAGTTGTTTACAGGAAAAGTAACCAACTAAAACTATATGAAAGGAGGGTGCACTAGTGAGGAAAGAATGTTACAAATGCCTCGAGTGTTTTGCTCCCACCAATGGCCAGCAGTATTGCTCCAGAGGAACACCTAGGACAGTCCAGCAGACAGCGGGGTGGAATTACAGCCCAATAACCAGGAGCTAGCTGAGTCTGTAAGGGACATTAAATCCACTGCAGTGTAGGTATCCATAGCACGTGAAGCAATTGCAGTTAGAAAAGGTCTCTCTACGCTACTAAACAGATTATAAAAGCTTGTAATTTTACATTTTCTTTTGTGTTCTTTTTCGTCTTTTTACTTTTTGACAATGTTGATGTCCATCAGTTACCTGTTAGCACTAAGATTTACATATACTGGAGCTGATCTTTGAGAAGGCATTTGAGTGCAGGTGTAAAGGGTGGTTTAGTTAATGAAAGACCCTAAGATGGCTTTTTTGCTTTGTACAAAGGGACTCCTGCTTCGAAGAATTTTTACTAAAATTTAAAAGTTGGAGGTTATGTAAGAGACATGTCAGAGTTTTCAGCAATTTTGAATCTTGATTTCAAACTGTTTCTGCTTTTGGAAGAAGTCATTGTTTACTGGAAGATATTTTTTACTGTGTGTACTTGGACCAACTGAAGGTAAAATAAATCTCCTTTGGGTTACTTTGAGAAGAGAAGCTGTGGTGTGCTGTAAACACAGATCCCAGGGTCTCCTGAGCATTTGAAAGGGCAGGAGCGGGGCCTTGGGTTCAGGTAACAGAGAGTGTAGGCAGAGGAGCAGTGGTGTGGTGGGTTTGAGCCCTGGAGAGGAGTCCAGAACCCTCCTCTAACCTGGGATAGGAGTGACAGTGTGGGCTCGATATTTCTGAGCCTGAATTTTTACCTTGCTAACTATTGCTGGTTCCTTTCTCAAGGGAAAGCTGTCAACAGTTTCCTTTTTTCAAACCATCTCTCTCTGTTTCTCCGCACAGGTTCAGTAAACAGTGTTCCCTTCCCATAACAACTGTCCTCAGGTGTTGTTTCCTATTACTGAACCAATGGAGAGCAGTGTCAGTCCCATGGACCAATAACAGTCCTTTTTACACAGCATGTTATAAAAGAAACTGTTGACAGCTTTCCCTTGGGAAAGCAGCTAGCAATAGTTACCAAGCTAAAATTCAGGCTCAGAAATATCGAGCCCGTGTGACAGAACTCTTAATCTCCTTGCTCTGTCTGTAACTGCAAAGCGCCTCTTCCCATATCTATCCATCCATACATTATTACTCCACTGTCACTGTTGATTTTTCTCTCTAGCATCTGTAACTTTGTCATAGTGTGAAATGAGGTTTCAGGCCATTAAAGTGTAGCCAGTATGAAGTTTCTAAAACTTAACCAAAGTTGATTATTTTGTTTGGATGTCACTGTTTTTCATATGTTGTGGAAAAGACTGAGCACAAACAGGAGAAATTGGAGGTCTGTGTGCCATCATATGTTGTTTTGATCAGAGATGGGGCAGGGCAGCTGACACAGCTGGAGTGCTGCAAGGGCTGGTTAGGGACTCTCCAGGAAGGACTGGCTGAGATGGTGAGGGATGCACAGTGCTGTGGGGATTTTTGTTTTGAGAGTGCCATGGAGATTCCTGAAGTTCTTCCTTTTGGGTACATGAGGAGTCAGTTGAGAGGAGTGGGTCAGGCCTAGCAGCAGGTCAGCATGGGTGATGTTTCAGAGAATGAGTGGAGAGCAGTGGCTATTGTTTATCTTGAATTCCTTAGGGTGGTGGCAGTGCCACTTGTAACACCCTCATCAACAAAGTGATGGAAGCACAGACTGGAGAAGTGGACAGTGGGAGAGATTTAAAATGGGATGAGCTACCAGGTTCCAGGAGTTGTGATCAGCAGCACAAAGCTGGGGACCGGTCACTAGCAATGTGACCCAGGGGTCAAGCTGGGTTTACAGTACAGTGCAACCAAGTGAACATTGATGGATGATGGGACAGAGCATACCCTCAGAAGTTTGTAGGCTAGGGAGGAACTGGGAGGAGTGTTTGGTGGGCCAGGTGGCTGTGCAGCCCCTTGCAGGGAGCCGCATGGACTGGAGAAGTGAGCAGAGAGGAACCTCATGAAGCTCCACAAGGTACAAAGCCTTGCACTGGGGAGGTGCCTCCTGGGCTGTCCTCAGGTGAGTGTTGTGGGCAGGCTCGGGGAGGTGATGATGCCCTTCAGCTCAGCACTGCTGAGGCACATCCGGAAGGCCCTGACTGGTTCTGGTCTCTCAAGAAGAACTGGGCAGGTGCCCCTGTGGCAGAGGGGTGGTAACAGCCTCACTGGAAGCGAGTGATGAGGGCTGTTTAATTCTGTGTGTTTGGAAATAGTGTGGAAGGGGGAGTGGATGGTGAGGTGGTGAAATTTGTAGCTGATACCGGTACTGTAAACTGGCTTGAGCAGTACTGAATGCCTGGATGATAAAATACTGGATGAGGTACAGTAAGTGCAATGTAATTTAATTCAAACAGAAGCAAAACCAGTAATAGGCTGTAAAGGAGGTATTAACGCTTGGAGAGGTCTTTGTTTTGAAGCTCCTACGTTAGATTGAACCTGCATATGGCATTGAAATTTTTTTTCCTCTCTTCCCTTTTTTGTGTTTCCACTGTCACTTTTGTACTTGTGGCCAAGTAAAAGGTTGGATTTGTTTGCTAATTTAATTGAAAACTGTCTGCATAAACCCCCTATGTTTTCAGTATTTCCAGCTCACTGTGGTCCTTACGAAGAGTAAGAGGAGGGCCAGCACGTCCCTTCTTAGAATCAGTACAGGCTTAAATGAATTTAAGCCAATTTTGAAGCAGCATTCCATACAGTTAAGTATTTTAAAAATGTGATTATAAAGCTGTACAAGTTCATTGTATATGGACATGCAGGTTATGTCCTTTTGGTAACACAATTTCAACAGTCCCATTAAAATGAGAAGGTAATTTTTTTTTGTCCTGGTTTGACTTTTCCTTCTTTGAGCAGTACAAATAGGATGCAGTACTAAATAGACTTGAGCCTCTTCAGTTAAGGAAATAGAAAGAGTGGAGAGAGAGATGGTGATGGTAATCTATCAAACCCTAAATGAAATTAAGAAACTGATGAATAGCGTTTCACCACTATTTTTTTTCCTCCACCGTGTAAGGGAATGGCAGGTTAACAAGGATGGTAAAATGGGGCGTTTCTTTCCTTCCTCACAGCAAATATTTCAGTGGAAAAGTCGCTGCCAGAATGCGTGGCTGGGGATGAAAGTGCTGTGCAGATTTGCAGCCACACGGCTTTGTTGACAGATGTGCGCACCGGTGGCAGCAGCGCAGTCCCTTGTGCCTGGCTGTCGGGCAGGAGCTCCCCGGGAGTCTGGATGAGGCCGGGGAGGGAGGACTCTGTTCTCCCTTGGCTCGGACTGCTCTGCTAGCGGGCAGTGTCGCAGCAGCGCTGGGCTAGGCCTGCCACCGAGCAGGCGGCGGATTCAGAGCCTTTTATCCCACCCACACTGCCAGGCACGTCAGCTCCTCTGCTCTTGCACTGAGCAGTGTCTGTAACGCCCACAGCTTTTCTTGTGTTGCACTGGCACCCATCTGCCTTCGCTGACACGTTTGTGAGGTTTGCTTTAAGGAAACTACCATCAAACGTGAAGTAACATGTTTTTTTGTATCTGCCTTATCTTAAACGTTTTCTGTTCAGGTACGTTATTTTGCTTGGTGTGGAAAGATTGATCATACCGTTTCCTAGGGACTGGAGCAGCGTAGCCAGGTAGACTTCCACTGATGTCTGCTGGATGAATAACTCACTGCCAGATGGAGAGGGCAGTTCTGTGCTGCAGATAAGCAGCCTTAGCAGCCGGGTGCACTCGAAGGGCCAGTTCTGCTCCTTGTTCACGCCACCCTGGTGTGTCCTTCCCTCTTCCTTTGCAGCAGCACTGGCTGGCACTGCTCTGATGCTGTAGGAGTCTAAACTGGCTGAGAACCCATTACCCTTTTTTGCCTTCCTTTTTAAACTTTTTTTCAGTAGGCTTCACTTCTTGCCAGTCTAGCTGCAGTTGTGGGGACAGACCAAGTGTTCCTGTTAGCATTGAGAACAAGAGTGCCCCTTCCAGGCCCAGTTTAGTTGTAGTGTGTGGTGCTCGTGGCTAGGTCTGCTCTTTGGGAGTGTTACCCAGTCTGGAGTGCCTTTTTTTTCTTTTTAAATTAGCTCGAATGTTGGTGACCCCATGTATTCATTCTCACTTCTCAAAGCAAAAATGGGTGGGTCAGAATCTTTCCTTTCCCATCCCCACGTTCCTCTTCGCTCTTTTGCAGTTCAGTCCTTTGGTTTTGTAGTTCTGTGAAATTTTTCTGCCTCTGACGTAGTCTGTAAAGTTTTGGAGTTTGGCAAACTCCTAATACGTCAGACTTCAAAGACAAGCTCCATGTATCAGCCAGGCTTGAAGATTAGATGTCTAGTCAGATTATGGAGTGGATGTCACGCTGTTTCTGTTTCAAAGGTCTTGAGCTGTGTTAATGTCCCCAGAGGTGGAGGATGTTACGATCAGAAGCGCTCAGTAAACTTGTTCTGCCTGATAAGAGGGAGGTCAATATGCACAGACTGTCCAGCCAGCAAGACGCTGTTTGGCACCAGAGGATGTGGGAGGGAAGGGAGAGACAACTGTGGTTAGAGAAATATGTGTGTGAGTGGGGAAATGGATCTACTGCTAAGGACAGAGAGAGTGAAATCATACAGGATATATAGTGAGCTGGAGCAATTACACTGGAAAAGATATAGACCAAAACAGAACAAATCTGTAGAAAACCAGGCCTTTCTGTGTCTGTTGCTCATAATGCAATTTGTTTGATGTGTGACGACTTCTTTTTTTTTTTTTTTTTTTTCCCTGAATGAAGAGAAAAATTTGAGGTGAAAGGATCACTTGAGTTTTAAGAACTAGAAATACCATAAGTGTGTGTTTGGTATCACTGCCAGGGCAGAGTAGATCAATTCAGCCAAGTTTTTTTTTCTGTTCCCCTCATTAACCCAGGCTTCATTAGAACAGAGAGAAAGCACAATAAAATCTTCATGTAGCAGGCTCAGCTATAACAACAGGTGTGCTAGTCCCAAATCCAAGGATTTTTACAGAGTTGGTCAAAAGGAGCATGAAGTGACATCGCATCCAGACAGTGAAATGTGGGTGCTCTTTTCTGTATTACACTGAGCTGGTGCATGGCTGTGATTGGGGAACTATATTTGAGAATTAAATACAATCTCTAAAAATGTATTTTTTCAAAGAACTGCTGTAGTTGAAGCAGAAGATTAGCTTTTTGACAGTGAACATAATGGAATTAAATGCCACTGTAACAGTGCAGTTGGCATGAGAGAATAATCTAAAAATACAGCGTTGAAATGTCTGACAAGCTCATAGGAGTACTGATGCAGCTGCATGTGTATATATTAGTATGTCTGCAGTCCACACTCTTCCACCTACGGAACCCATTACATTGTAATAAAAACCAGATTCTGCTGAAACTGCTTGTTTGAACTCACTTGTTTTTTGAAAATGCTGGATTTGACAAATGCTATTCTTCTGCGCTGAGTTTTCTCTTCAGCAGGAAGTAGTGTCATCCAGAATTTGTGCTTTTGGAAGGTATACTAGGAAGTATTTTAGTCTCGTGCCAATACTGTTGAGTTTTTAATTTTAGTTTAGAATGCAAGTTTCTAAAAGTATACTTTAAAAATAAGTTTATTTAAACATTAATTTGGATCCATCTTTCAGAAGATTGTCTTCTCCTGGAAGCAGTGACTGGCACAGGCCCACAGCATTCCCTTACAGCTCAGTGGAACTGCTTGTATGTTAGAGATCAGTGAATAAAGTGGCACTTGCTAGAGCAGCTAGTAATGTTCACATTGCATTTCTGATAGGAAAGCAAGTGTGTTCAAAAGGACATTTTCTTCAGAATGACACCTGTCAGGCTCTGTGTTACTCATGCACCCAAGAGAAGTACAAAAAACAATTAAAGGACATTTTCCACTTCCAAAATGCTTTCTAGCAGTACTTTCCGTAATTTTTATGTCTCTTCTTCACCACTGTTTCACCATGTATTTGTTTCTGTGGTACATGGTCTGTAGTTTTCAAAGACTGTGACTGTGGAAATATTAAAACTGTTATAAACAGGTATATTTCCTGACACTGCTTTTCATTTGTTAAAATTAATCTGCAGTGGCAGTGTGAGTTTAGATTTTTGGTTGGTTTTGTTTTGGTTTTTCTCCTTGGTTCCCTCTCCCTCCCACAGTGACTGCTTGTAATCTTTGCTGGCATGAAACTTTTGCTGAAGTACTTGAAGGTATTTGTGAATATCCTTGTAAAACATCACAGTGGTATTTTCTATCTGCTCTCTTGGAAAACAGACTCCTTGGTAAAATATGTATACATCTTGTTATTTTTAGCACAGTGGGCTTAACCCCTGTTGAAACCTTTAGGATTACTTTGTCATTTTAGCACTGGCTTAATTTTCTTAATATGTAATTGTTGTGTGAAATATCCCAATAATAGGTCTTGAGACCAAAACACGACCTGTGGGAGTGACGGGAAAGTTTGTTAAAAAAGACACAACAAAGTAAAACTACAGGGAGGATGCTAAGGGTGGAACTGTTATATTGGCCTTCTGAAAGAGAATCAACTCTAATAACTTCTTGCAAGGCATTTAATAGCTGTCAGGTAGTCATGTTATGGTGTTTTGAGCTTCAATTCTAGTGTGTAAACATACTTGCTCTTCCACTGCTAACCAACAATTTGAATAAATTTTATTCCAATGAGTAAGCATTATTAAATATATTTTAAAAGAAAAATAGCTGTTTGTTCGTTATATGTATGACATTTTCTGTTACCTTAGGTTAGTGGAGAAATTCTGGTTAAAATAGAAAATACTTCCAATTTTGATTATCTGATAGAAATTGCAAATTGGAAATAAAATTCTCTAGAATGGTAACAGATAGAAGAGGTTCCTTTGGGGAAAAATTTAAAAGTCTGAGTTTTACATAACCTGAGAGGCAAAATGCTATCACATATGATACACAGAAGCAAAATTGACTGCATTTCGCCTTCTGTGAAAAGAGGTGTTGCAAAAGTCTGCAGTAAACAAAAAAAATGTTTAAAGTGCTCATATTTTGTAACAAATGCACTTAAGCAGGATTTTTGTCCTCATACATAACAAACAAAAAATAATCAATTCTGTGTTTACTTTGCGTGGAACTATAGAGGTAGCCAGTTGTTAGTGCTTCTGATCCTTGACTGGCAATAACATTTATTGATGGTGGGGATTTCTGATAGGTGTGTTAGTATATCAATAAATTATTATTTTCATCATTCTGCCTACTCTAGTTATTTTTTTTCAGATTTAGAGTCTTTTGGAGGCTCTCATTGTAGTGGTATTTGGTATTCCTCACTAGATTCTAGGGTTTTACCATGAAGACAGTGCTTCAGGTCAATGTCTCTTAGCATTTTGAATTCTTTCCTATTTTGTAGTTGTGAACCAATACAGGGGAAACCATGTGAGTGAAGGAATCCTGTGTATAAGTCACTGAGCTCTGAATTTCTGGTTTTGACTTGAGATCCAGGTGTAAAACTTCGTAACACCGAAGAGTTTCTGGCAGCCTATTGCTGGTGAGGTATTTTTTTTACATGAGCAGAGGGACTCTAGCTATCCAGTGTACAGTGACCAAGGTGTTGTCTCAGTAGAGCTGCAGAATTACCATCCTTAGCAGTGCTCTGCCGTGTCAAATTTAGTTCAGCCAGCAGAAGGGCAAAGCACCTCCTATGGGAGTCACACCAGAGCGTGTCAGTGTGCGCTCCTGGTTGCACACTGATGGCCCAAAGACTTGCACCCTCCTGACATACGTGGAGGGCTTTTTTTCTCAGTTCTCTGACAGAACAGTTGGTAGTGTGCTTAGTGAGTAAAATTACTACTGCTAGAAAAATGTTTTGCAAGTTATTCTCTTTCTCTTCTTACATGTGCTGTCATTGGAATGATTATTTTTCCAAGTCTCTGCTATCTGGTAGCATAATGGCATCTTAGTAATTCCAGTATGTTCAGAATGGTAAAATTCTTGTCCGTTTTGTTTACAGCAAAATACTTCAAATTGCAACAGCCTTTTTTTCGTGCTAGGAAACTACTCACTTTTAGAGAAAATAGATGGAGCCAGTTTATCTGTAAGATCATCTCACACTTCTTTTGAGGGGTAACTTACTAATATCTGTGCTTGTTCCTAATTGACCTGAAACTTAAGACATTGTAGTGTTGTTGTATCCTAAATAAACTATGTGCCTATAGTTTGGAAAGTTAAGTGAAATCATAACAAAATTGTCCCTTTCATTTGAGAAAGGGACAATTCACATCATTCGGGAAATCTGTCTCGTTGGACCTCCATGAATGCTTTGGGTGTGAGACGCGAGGCCTCAGCCACGGACGAGGAGCTTGCTGGCAGCAGTCCCTGCCCCCTGAGCAGGACGGGCTGGGCCGTGAGGGCAGCGCCGGGGCCAGCCGGGAGCGGGGAGCCGGGAGCGGAGAGCGGGGAGCCCGGAGCCGGGAGCGGGGAGCCGGAGCCGGGAGCGGGGGGCCGGGAGCCGGGAGCGGGCAGCCCGGA
>WBMY01015965.1:3823-15919 GCA_013397315.1 Donacobius atricapilla
TTTGGGGTGTGCAGGAGGGGACAGGAGGGGTTTGGGACGTGTGGGGGAGTGGGAAGGAGGGGTTTGGGGTATGGAGGAGGGGACAGGAGGGTTTGGGGTGCGCAGGAGGGGACAGACAGTGGGAAGCTGCTGCTGCTCTGCTCAGGGGCAGCTGCAGGGACACCCCAGGACTCCTTCCTCGTGTGGGGCAGAGCACAGAGCCCCTGAGCCCAGCCAGGAGCAGCTGAGCTCTCTGGAGCACAGAGATCAGGGTGCTCCAGGTGTGATGGAGCAGTTCCCTGCGCTGTGACACTGTGCTCCAGGTGTGATGGAGCAGCTGCCCACGGTGTGGGATTCTGCTCCCAGGACAGGAGCACTTTTTCCTGGAGCGCTGTGATGTCTGTGGCACAGAACTGCGGCAATCCATCTGACAGCTCTGTTCCTGCTTCCCTCCTCACACAGGCAGCTCCTCCTTTGGAGCTGGAGCTTTGGTTCAGTGCCTACACTTCAGATCTTGTCTTTCATAGCAGCAGAGAATCACAACTCCTGTTTCAATATATCGACACGGCTGCCACTATTAACCTTTCCCTGGCCAACCCAGGCAAGATTGGACACTGGGCAAGTATCAAGCTTGTAGATTTTTTTCTCTGCAGCTGTTCAAAAATTCTGAGTTCTTTAGCTCAGACTCCAAACAAGGACTTATCATGTATTTCAATTTCTTTTATGTGATCTGGGAGAAAAGCATCAACTCGTGTTTGTTCTTGGTGAGCTGGGTGAGGCTCCCTTATGTATGTCAGGGAGCCTTTGGCACTGTGGGGAAGAGCACCCCAAGGTTAGTAAAGCTTTTATCTGTCTGATTTGGTTTATAATATGAAAGAAAAATCTGAGTCTGCATCTTTAGCTGCTGTAGGTTTGTGAAATTCCTTTGAAGTTGGCGCTCTGGTATGCATACATAAAGAATCAGAATAATTTTAGTGAAAATCTGCTAATACAGATGTTTTTTTCTTTATAACAATAGCAGTGAATTTTGATCACTCCTAAACAAGATCAAAGGCATCAGAATCTCCTCTTTGTTTTAACATTATAATGAGAACACAACTGTACTTAAAACACTTGAAAAGGCTGAAGACACAGTAGCTGAAATAAACCTCAGGTGGCTGAATGATACCTCGATACTGGGCTGTAATAACCTGGATTATCCGCGGCTGCTGGCTTTTGCTGGAAGGAGAAGCACAAATGGCTGAGGATGGGAAATTCAGTTGTTCTCTGCAGCACCAGAAGACATCGACGTGCACTGGTGTGTACAGCAAGCAAAGGCTCCTCCTTGAAGTCACCCAGCAATGGAAATAAGAGGAATTTTTCAGTTCTGATGGGGGCGCAGTGGCTTCAGGAATGAGATTTTCCTGTGCCTGGATTTGTTTGGGTGGAGCTGGGCAGGGGCAGGGCCCTGTCTTGGATGTCTCACCTGCTGCACCCCTGCACCCACTGCCAGCCTCCTGCTTCTGCCACCCCAGCTTTCTTTTCTGAGAGGAAGCTGGGGAAAGAATCCCTGCTTTTCAGGTCATTCCATCAAACCCCACTGCAGGCGTGGCTCTGGCTTGAGATGCTGAAGCCTTTTGAGTCCTTCCCTCTGCCCCATCCCGGTCTTGTTCTGTTCATTGAATCATGGACTGGTTTGGGTTGGAAGGAACCTTAAAGCTCCTCTGGTTCTAAGCCCAGGTCATGGGCAGAGGTGCCTTCCCCTGGGCTGGGTCTGCAGCCAGGGTGAGCCATGGCAGGGAGGGCAGCATTTGTCCCTGCCCAGGACAGCAGCCCTGGGTCTGACCCTGCCCAGGACAGCAGCCAGGGGTCTGTCCCTGCCCAGGACAGCAGCCCTGGGTCTGTCCCTGCCCAGGACAGCAGTTGTGGGTCTGTCCCTGCCCAGGACAGCAGCCCCGAGTCTGTCCCTGCCCAGGACAGCAGCACACCACAGCTCAGGTGCTCCCCTGCCCGGGGGCTGCCCATGCCCCAGGGATGGGGTTGGGAACGGGGCAAAGCAGCAGCACTGCTTTGTTCTGCTATGGCCATGCCTGCCCTGGCTGCTGAGGAATCCATCCCACCTTGTCCCAAAGCCACACTGGCCATGAAGCTCCTGGTGGCTGAGGTGGCAGCTTCTAGGTCTCCAGACTATCCCCTCAGGAATTCCTTTGGAGGGATTCAGGGCATTTTGTTTCATATTCCCACAGTGGGCTGTGCTGGCCAGACTGGACTGGATGTGGTGGAGGAAATGAGCCCGTGACAGCTGCGTGCCAAGTGCCCTCTGCAAATGCATCTCTGTCAGAGCCACCAGGCAGCTCTTGTCACCCTCCCATCAGCTGGAATTGGATGCCTACAGGGGTGGTAATTACAAATCCCAGCCAGGCTGTGCAGGCTCATTTGTCTCTGTTTATCATCAGAGCAGGAATATTGATCATTACTAAACCATTAAATATCTTTGGAGAGGAAGAAGAAAATCAGATTAATAAAGGTTGACGTGCATTGTGGAAGGTACTTCTCCATGAAAGTCAGGTTTGGCAAGTGCAGAGATGACAAATGAAATCACTCTGCTGACCTGGGACAGACGGCGTGTCTGGGAAAGCCACTTGGGATTTTTATTACTCAGCTCTGTCTTTGTGTCTTGGAGCCAGCTGAGTCCCTTTGTGTCCAACTGCGCGGCTCTGGGGCTTGATGGACTCCCTGGAGTCAGGGATGGGATGGGGCTGGGATGAAATTCTGCTGAACAAACCCTGCGCTGGGGCTGGGGCTCAGCTTGTGCCAGGGAGTGCCTGCCTGGAGCCTGAGGGGCAGCCAGGGGTTCAGGGCTGGAATCGGCCTCTGCCTGTCCCTGGGGTGGGCAAACAGCTGCATCTCTTCCCCACTGCTCCAGGATCAGATGCTGCACTTTTACCTCAGGCAGCAGAACGGGGACATTTTCAGCTCAGACTGGCATTTCCCTGGCTGCACTCTTGGGAACAATGGATTTGGGCAGTAGTTTGACCAATACCTCTGGACTAAGAGCATTGTTACCAGTCTCCCCTCTGAGCCCCCTTTTATCTAATACCCATTTTATAGAGCAATATCCATGAATAAGCCGTGCGGGCCTTGTTTTCTCTGGCTGAGCTCTGTGGATCTGCAGGGAGCAGCGCGAGGAGGGGGCTGCTGCCAGGTGCTGGGACGGGTAAAGCAGGGCCAGGGGAGGGCTGGTGTCCAGCTGTGGCTGCTGGGTGTCCGTGCAGCCCAGAGCTGACCATCTCCGCTCCACAGATGGAGCTGCTTGCAAATATCTGTAATCAGCTAAAGCCTTCAGTCGCAGGTTTTTAGCCCCAATTTCGGTTTTCACTCATGCCAATTAGGAGCACCTTGTTTTCTATAGATACAGTCTTTTCTATTTTGAAAGCTTGACAGTTCTAATGCTTTGAAATTATTGAAGCTGACATGTCTCCTCAAGAACTGTTTAATCTGTCAGATTCTTCCTTCTTCTATCATCTCAATCATCTAATGACTAAAGAAAAAGAAAAACCTCCCAATGAGTTATTTTCTACCTTTCTTTAACTTGCCAATAATCACAGAGATTTTTACTTGTGGTAGGAATTTCTCTTTAGAAACAGAGAAGAGCTAATTAAAAACATCCAATATGCTAAATGATGGATTCTGTTGAAGTGCAGAGTGGCTTGCAGGTGATAATGCCAGTGTGGGTTGGAGACATGACTTGCTTGTTATGCTGGATGCTGAAAAGGAATTCAGCTTTCCACAGACCAGATGACCTTTCTGGATTCTTTCATTTTTATATTAGAGTTTCGGTTGTATGAACATGAAGAAAATCTCCCTTTTCTTGCTACATGAATCCTGGTACTTTTGCGGGGGGATATTTTTCTGTTGAGGGCCTGATCAGTTTGTCTGAGGGAAGTGGCAGATTTGGCACAAACTGGCAATTTTGAGGGGGGCCACAGATGATGTGGCAGTAAAGTCTTGGGTGGGCATCCCTTGGAAATGACCACAAACCATGCAGATAATGCCTTGTAACCTCACAGTCGTTGCCAGGGACTCAAAGCAGGGCTGGAGGAGCTGCCTTGGGGTTTTGTTGTGCTGTGTGTTCCTCTGTCTGGTTAAGTTGCTGCAGGAGCTTTGGCACAGGAGTGGGAAGATGGGAAAATTCCATGAGATCTGCTGAGGTGAAAGAAAAGACATGAATAGATGATATCAGCACTATTAGTTTCCTTTCACTCCTTCGGTGAAACCAATTATTGATTGCAGTGGGAGTTTGAATAACGGATGATGGAAAATGGGTGGGAGCAGGAACCTCCGGATTTGAGTCTTGGATCACCAGCTTTGGTGTACAGGGTGTTCCCCTTGCTCAGGCAGAGCAAGAAGACATTTTATTATTCTGTGGAGGGATAGCAACAGGATAATATGCATTAACAGCCTTGATTCCTAATTAAAAACGAACAAGAGATGCAAACGCTCCCAATCAAAGTGTTTAATTGATGCAGGTTTCAATTTTAAAGCTCTGAGTCGCCCACATCTGCCTGTATAATAGCAGGTAAATCTCCCATTGTGAATGATTGATGTGAAGATATAAACAAAAGCAACTTTGATTTATGACTTAAGATCACTCCCTGGGCATTTTTAAGAAATATCCCTCGGCTGCCTGCCGTCGCTGCGAGGGCAGCAGTGCAGTGAGCCAGATCTCATCGCAGTGAGCCAGATCTTATTGCGGTGAGCCGGATCTCATCGCAGTGAGCCAGATCTCATTGCGGTGAGCCAGATCTCATTGCAGTGAGCCAGATCTCACTGCAGTGAGCCGGATCTCATTTCCGTGAGCCAGATCTCATTTCCGTGAGCCAGATCTCATTGCAGTGAGCCAGATCTCATCGCAGTGAGCCGGATCTCACTGCAGTGTGGCTGCTCCTCCTGGCCCCAGCCCAGGGGCTCTGCTCACCTGGGGATTCCACTTGCAACCCAGCCATCCCCTGGACCTTGCCTTGCCCCATCCCAGGTGTGCTGGCAAGACTCATCCTGTCCCAGGCAGCTCCCCAGTTACTGTTCTACTCTCCTGAGTGCTCTGCTGAGGCTGTGAGTGGTGGAAGCACGTCCTGTAAAACTGCGAGAGAGAGTTCTCTGTCGCAGCCGGGGTGACCCAGCCCTGCAGGCGCTGCAGCTCTGCAGCCAGCGGGTCTGGCCTTGCAGCACCCGAGGAGCAGCCCTGGTTTGTGTACCAGCAGCTGTAGCTGATGTTTGCTCATTAGAAATAACAAGGAATGTGTATTGTGGGATGAACTGTAATGATGCCGAGTTTGCAGCAGAATAAACAAATCAGAGCCGCACAATGAGCGTGTGCTCAGCTGGGAAATGCCAAGTGATGAAGACATTTCTGCTGGGGAGGGAGCCTGATTGCTGAAGGGAGCTGAGCAGAGAGTACAAGGAACCAAACCTTGCCATCTCCGAGCTAATAAAAGCTCCAGGGGCACCCGGGGGAGCCCAGGGCAGGGCTCTGCAGCTCCCAGAGGCTCCCCCACAGCGGGGGCCACCGTCGGTGTCCTCTGGGGGAGCAGCACGGCTGTGGTCCCCCAGTGATGGGCGAGGAGAGGGGAGCCCTGTGCTGTGCACCAGCAGGAGCTGGGCACGCAGCTCCCCCCGTGTGCACAGCGCTGCTCTCCTGCAGCACCTGAGCAGGCAAAGAGGTGCTTGAATGTTTTATGGACACGGACATGAGACAATGAAAGCCTATTAAAGCAGCAATTCACAGCGCCCTGCACATCGCTTATTGTGTAACAGCAGCAATCCCTGGGGGAGATGTGCCATGGCTGAGACAAGCGTTCAGAGCGCTGAGTGAGGCCAGGACCCAGGAGCAGTGTCCTGGGAAGAGCCAGCAGGGCGGGTATAACCTCACAGCAGGGAGCAGCTGGCTGCAGGGGGTGCCCTCAGGGTGCCAGGAGCCTCTGCCCAGGGACCCCTCTGCTCTTCCCAAGGCGTCCATCCCCTGCTGGCAGAGCAGGCGCACCCCGAGGCATTTTGGGGTTGTCTCTGTATTTCATGGGCGAGCCATGGGCACAGTGTGTTCCCAGCCCACCTCGGGCTGGTGCTGTCCCCCTCTCTGCAGTCACAGAGGGACAGACCGAGCCCTGCCCTGCAGGACAGGTCAGCCCAGCGACAGCCCCTGGATCTCCTCCTTCCCCTCACCTCCTCAGCACCCCCTTGCCGAGCTGTAGTGCTGGGTGGAGAACACACTCTGACCCAAAGGGTTTTTTCTACTCAATCCATCCTCGTTTCTTGTGAGATGCTCCTCGAACAGCTGGAGGAAGTGGTGCTTCTGTAGCTGCAATTAATCTGGAACAATTGGATAAGGGCTGGTTTCTCTTGGCTGGATGGGCCTTGTGATTAAGGGTAACTCAATAGAAAGGAGTAATTTGGCTGATGTGTGGCAGGCCCGGAGCAGCTGTGCCCGGGGGGGTTGGCAGGGGTGGGCTCAGCTCTGCTCAGGGGGCTCTGGGGTCCCCCAAACCCTGCCTGCTTCAGCAGGAGCTGCGCACACAGCCCCCACTGCCTCTGCTGTCACTCCAGCAGAGCTCCGAGTGGCTGGCAGTGTTTGTCTTGTACATCTGTGTTTGGCTTTTATCTTGCAAATCTCCTGTGTGCTGGGGGGACCAGCTGCATCTTTCTACAGCGACTGATTTTCAAGAAATCCAGTAGAGGTGTCACCTGCCAGGTGTCTGCAGGGTTTGATCAAGCTGATGCATGGAGCAGTGTCAGCAGGCACAGGCAGTGATATTTTGCCTCCTCCGTGGTGTCTGATTTTCCTTGCCCACTTCAGCCTGCTCTCCTTCCTGCTCTCCTGGCTCCCCCTGCACAGGTGACTCAGGCTGCTGGCACAGCCCTGGTGACAACGCCTGGCAACGAGGACAAGGGTGTGTTTGAATGGATTTCTTGGAAAAAAATGGCTGTTAACAAAATTTAATTTAGTCTGTTTGTTACTGGCTGCCGCCAGGAGAGCAGTCAGTGTCTGCAAAGCTCCAGGTTCCTTGGAAGCCTGGGGGTATAAAACCACCTGAAATAAGAGGGGACACATCAGTCTCTGGGTTCCATTGCATTACTGGAAGGAATTAAAACATGCTTGGAACAACTGCTGACAAACTCCATCAATAATAACTCATGGGACTGAACCCCAGAACTGCTGTGGAGTCCAGGAAGCACCAGAGAGGGAGAACCCAGCAGCAGGGCTTGGTGCCAGGCTCTGGTTGGTAGTGGTGGGATCCCTGCAGCACCTTCTTGGAATGTTCTGCCCTTCCTCTTGCTGCTGCCGTGTTTTATCTCCTGGTGTGAATCCTCGGGGTGCTGTGCTTCAGCCAGCTGCTGGAAACGTGACACTGAGCAATTCAGCACAAGTTCAAGAGCAAACACAGCGGGAAGGGCTGCGATGATGCAGCTGTAAATCATTTAAGGGAAGGAGAGGATGAGAAGCTGGCCTTGCTTTCCTGACCAGTCGGGGCAGGAGGTGGGTTTGCTGCCCGTGTGTTACGGGGAACATGTGGCGTGGGCTCTGTTCATGGGCCTTGTTTGTGCTGTCTCCTCCTCAGAGGTGCTTTTTGGAGTAATTTGCTACATTCTGCTCCTGCTATTTGCAAGTGAAGAGAAATGGGATTCTGAGGCTTTCTCTGTGCCTTGTGCTGCAGGGAAAAGGAGCACTAATAGCCCATGAATAATTAGTGTGTTGTTCTAAGCTCATATTCTAGATGGATGCAGTCAGAGCGTGCCTGGGTTATCACAGAGGCTTCAGGGAGCTGGGGTAGCTTTGCCTCTCTCGGGCTGCCTGACGCTGCTCATTACAGAAATACCTGCACCAGAAACACTCCCAGGGACACGTGCTGCACGCCCAGCGTGGGTGTGGGTGATGTGTGAATATCACCAGGATATTCAAGACAAGGATGTGTTCCCTCCCGGGGCTCGCCCTTCCCTGGGAGCTGCTTTGGCAGAGTGCCCTGGGGGATGTGGAGGGTTCTGCCTGTGGGGGGATATCCCAGACTCTCCTGGCAGGTGACAGCAGCGAGGCGGGCAGGGGAAAAAGGTGGTTCAAGTTTTCAGCCTGCCGTTATGGCTTGCATTGAGCTGCACTAGGACTGACAGCTGCTCTGCATTCCTTTGGCATCAGCTGGGATTTCTGCAGTGCCACGGGGGGGACTGTGCTGGGATGGGCTGAGGGCTGNGCTGAGGGCTGGGCTGGGCTCTTTGGGTCGGCTCTGGGACGGGCTAAGGGCAGTTCCTGCTGCCCCTCCTTCCTCCTTGCCCTCGAGCCCCAAGCTCCTGGTTTTGCCCATGAGCATTATTTTGAAATATAATCGACACCAGGATCACCTGCTGTCCCTCACTTAGGGAAGAAGCTGGACGTGCACTGGGACAGAGAATTGGTCAGGTTTTGGTCACACTGATTGCTCCCATCCAGTGCATTTGATAATATTGAACAGCGTAGCCAAAATCAAGTGAAACTTATTTTTATGCAGCCATTGCATTTAAATAACTGTTGCACGGTGCTGGCAGAAGCCCCGGTTAGGTGAGGATTGCTGTGCCCTGCCTGGTTCACGGCCCCAGTCCCATCCTGTTGTGCACACTCCATCCCTCCCTGGCTGCGGCTGGGGGAGTGGAACAATCAGTTGTGGTTCTGCACATGGAAAGAGCTTCTCCCAGTGCTCAGATGCTGAGGGCTGCCTACCCTGCCATACCCAGCTCCGAGTCTCCTCTGCTGGAGCAGAAAAGGCAGCAGTGATTAAATGCAGGTGCAGTCAGAGGAGGTTGTGTGCAGGTAAAGGCAGTGGAGTGAACGAGCCCCTCCGAAGGGATGGAGACAAGGAGCTAACACAACGTGGAAAGGCTGATTTCTGTTATCTTGCCAGATAAAGCCCCAGATCCTCTGCAATTTGTTACTTACAGTTCAGCCCTGTGAAATCAATTACTGAGATGCAATTTAATTAAGGCAGGTTAATGCTTGATCTAAGGCACTAAACCCATAAGACGTAATTTCAGTTTACTAATCATTGTAAAGCTAATGGCCATTTGACATCTGCTCGGGCAAATTGGGCCATATATTCTGGTGCCAAGTGCCTCAGTGGTTTCCCCATCCCCGAGCACCCAGAGCGCTCTGGAGCTGGGGGCACCACTCACAGACAGGGCCTTTCTTGGCTGACCCTGCTCCATGAGGTCTGTGGCTGCTTCCCACAGGGCTGGCCTGGGACACGATGCACCTTCTTACACGGGTCTGTGACTCCTTCTCCCCAGAGAGCTGAGTGTCGCCCTGACTTTTTCAGCCTTCTCTTCTGTTTCACAGTTTCATGGTTTGGGTTCTTTCTCACGCTCTGGGCTGTAAACACAGCCAATGTTATTGTAGTTCCAAGGTTGTTTTCATTTCTGTTCTTAGAGCTATGGACAGCTGATGGACAGTTGTCCTGACCAGTGGGATGGGGAGAGGTGTCAACCTTCTCCCTCAGTCCCTGGCCTTGGTAGAAATGCTATAAAATGGAGTCAGACTTTTAAATAAAGGTGGTTCTTAGTTCATGCCGTCTGATCAAAGTGTGAGTGTGTGTTTGTGTGTGTGTGACGAGCTGCGTCAAGCTGAGTGCTCCCCCTCTGTGCCACTGGCCTGGCCGAGGGCTTCTGGCGAGGTTTTGGCTTCAGGTGCTCTGCAAAGGCTCCCAGCTCTGCAGGCAGTGGTGCCTCTGCTCCGCAGCTGCTGCTGTCAGGGGTGGGGAGCAGGAGGCTGGGAAGCTCTTTGCCTCCAGCTCATGGTCATTCTGTCCCGGCTCCTCATGGCTGTGCTGCAGGGGGAGCCTGAGAAGGGCAGTGCTGAGCTGGGAGAGCTGCAGGGGGAGCGGGCTGGCACCTGAGGGCACTCTGGGGGAGGACAGGGTGCCTGTGCCCACCCTGCTGCGGCAGCTCCGTCCCAAGGGCCACTCTGAGGGTGAACATCTGCAGGAAGTACCCAAAAGGTGCTTGAGTGGGGCCAAGGCTCATCCCAGCTGCACTGGGGCACAGCATCAGTGCCACCAGTGCCACCAGTGCCACCGGCAGAGCACAGCCGCTTCATCAGACAGCTATGGACTGGCCTGGGTGGGAACGGACCTCACAAATCATCCTGTCCCATCCCTGCCATGGCAGGGACACCTCCCACTGTCCCAGGCAGCTCCAAGCCCGTGTCCAGCCTGGCCTTGGGCAGTGCCAGGGATCCAGGGCAGCCCCAGCTCACACAGCCCCTGCCAGGCTGTGCCAGTTCCCCTATTCCCATGTGCCAGGAGGGACAGAGCAGTAAACCCCAGCCTGGTGCAGGATTCTTGTACCAGAGCTCTGTGACAGCCAGGAGCCCCTGGGGAAGCTCCCCCAGGCTCTGGACTCTGCCAGGGCCGTGGGCTGGGGCAGGCTCTGCCAGCTCCTGCGGCAGCAGCTCCGGCTGTGGCTGAGTCTCAGCCCCGAGGAGGGCACAGGGCACAGCTTGTCCTGAGCCCACTCCTCCCACTTGGGCACCCCAGAGATGAATCTGGGCTGGGCCTGGCAAAGGGACAAGATCAGCATCATCCAGAGGCGCTTTTATTTCTGTCTTGCTGCTCAGGTAACTTCTTCAAAGCTGGCAAGATCTCACTGTCTTTGCCCGCTACTACAGTGGTTAAATACACAGGACAGGGGCTGTTCCTTCTAACATGAGACTAATTAAATGTCCCTAAGGTAGGAAGAGAACAGATCCTGGGTTTGGGAAGAACCTGCCTGCTCTGTGCTCAGTGCAATCACTTCTCAGCAGCAGCACAGTCCTCACAGGGGTTCTGGTGGGAGATCCTGCAGAACTGGGGGAACCACGTGCAAAACCTGGGGTTAACTCGTTTTCACTCCCAGGGAAGTCTGATGGGCTGTCGGGGCTCTGTGATTTGTACTGAATAATGATCTTCAGGTCTCAGGTTAGAAATTCATCGTTTTTAAGCATAACAGTTAGGTGTGTGTTTGAGCTTTTCAGTTAAAAATCCAGCTCTGTCCTGCACAGAGCCACAGGAGTCAGGCTCAGAGCCTCAGTGAGGGAGTCACGTCAACACCAACCCCAGGGCAACTGTTTGTCCTCTCAGACCTAACAGAATTATCTTTTATGCCCTTTAATGCAGCCCTCACTGTCGTCTGGGATGTTTGTGTGAGTGGGGCCTTGGATCTCTTCCTAGCTTCAGAAAGTTTTTATACTGTAATTTCCAAACTGGTATTTGTAATTAGTCCATAAAAGAAGGTAATATGTGAAAAGTGTTCGACTGCTCTTGCCAGGATAGAAAATATATATTGTAATGCATTCAGAAAACATTCCAAGGGTAGAGGATCAAGTTGTATTTGATTTTCTCATTCTCTATAATAATCATTTTTGTTGTCTTGCAAAGCTCCAGCTTTGAAGTGCGACACATAAAGATTCTGCAATAACAGCAACTGTTTCTCTTTAGCTATTTTCCAAGTGATTTGATTTTCTCAATAGCATTAACTATATGGAGGTCTAACAAGTTGTAATTAATGTATTCAGCCATTTTCTTTTGTGACAGGCTGGAATGTGAGTGACAGCATGAAGGGAAGAAGCAGAATAGAACTGGATGCTTGAGGAGATTATCATAACATAAAAACTGACAACTCTCTGGCTCTTGAATAACATATTGTGTTAGTGAAAAGGGAGGAAAAAGCTATTTCACAAAAAAAGCCCAATGGGGCTTAGAAATTTTTTTGAGGAGGGGAGAGATTTTTCAAAAGGCTTTTTCAGTGTTGGGCAGATTTGGATAGTGGAGTTCACAAGCAGTTCCTCACGTGCTGAGGGTGTGTGCCGAGGAATCAGCCCGGGGTGGGATGGGCTGGGGGCCAGCGCCTCGGACAGGGGCAGGAAAGAGGGTCCAGGGCACGGCCGGGCCCCTGTCCTGGAGTGACTTCATGATGCCTGTACCCCCAGTCGTCTGCTCTGTCTATTGTGTTCTGCACCTTTAAGGGTGATTCTCAGAGTGCAGTTCCTTTCGAAAAACTTTTTTACTCCTCTGCATTCCTCTCCTAAATAGTTTGTTCGGCTGAGGCTCGGACACACTGCTTCAGGACAGAGATCTCCTGTGGTTT
>WBMY01015996.1:6237-40249 GCA_013397315.1 Donacobius atricapilla
TTTTGCGTATGTGCACATACATCTGTTCTTGGGAGACAATGAAAAGGCTGATACAGAGTCACATGGGTGAAACCCACAGCTCTAAAAGGGGAAGAGCTGTTGATGTGCACAAGGATCAACACACCCACATGGCACACACATTTCCTCAATGGAGTGGTTACTCTAAGCACAAGGTTTTAGCCTGAAGGCAGATAACGTTTGTATCACTGATACTGGATTGTACTGGAGTGGATGGCAGTGAATTTCAGAGTCCATCTTTCTTTTTATTAAAGTAATTAATAAAATGGTTTAGCATATAAAAATACAATAATCCTCCTGGCTAATTAGAGCAATTTGTGTTCAGGTAGAAATAAAAGCACACACATACACACACACACCCCCCAGGATTGCTGACAGAGAGCTCACAGGATAAAGAAAAAAAAACATTTTCCTTGTCTCACACCAGGACAGCACATTCTCCCTCCTGTCTCCAGGGATAACGGAGTCTTTCAGCTTTGGTGCATAGTTATATTTGAAAGCCAAACAGCAACTTGGAATTTGTCCTGACAGGAACCAGGACAAGGCACCTTTAAGGATAATAAGGCAGAAGGGGACTCCTCATGTGCAGGGGTGGTCCTGCTATCCCTGAATCTGAGCAATTAATCAAAATCTAATCAAAGTCTTCACTCTCACAGCATGTGAGTGAGTCAGTCTCAGTTTGCCATAACCAAGAAGCAGTTCAGGAGCAGAGGTTTGCTCAGGTATTTGCAGAGCTACGCATGGTCTCCATCCCATACAGCACAACCTTGCAACAGTGCAGCCAGGATAGGAACTGAGAAAGCCTAAATAAGATTGTGTTCTTAAAAGAAGGGAATTCTCATGGATGGCAAACACATCACCTCCACAGTGGCCCTCAGGGAAGACAAGTCAACAGAGCAGCTGCTGTGGAGCTAAGAGGGGAGGCAGTGACGGCTGGGCCACCTTGGTCACAATTATTTGACTAATTAAGTGTAAAATGTCATTAAGGTATTGCCTTAATGAAGGAGGGTTTGTTCAGTCCAGATGGTCTCCAGGGCTGAAACCATTTCTTTGTCCCCTCCTAACAGGATAGGAAACAGTCCATGTCCTCACATGGGGCTGGAATATCTTTAAGTTTGATCTATGTACTATAGGAGCCTGATCCTGCTGGGATCTGGGCAGACTCCAAGGAGTACAACAGGCTCTGCAGGAGGCATACAGTGAAGGCAAACTGAACAAAACATGAGGAAGTTTCCTTCTGCATCAACACCGACCTCCAGGAAAACACTTTTTTATTAAAGGCACCACATCATAATACTCAGAGCATGTAAAACGCCTTTAGTTACAGCCAAGGAGTTTTAAAAACATTGCTTTACTGCTGCTTTGCTGATCATGATCATCTTAAAAGGCCCAGACCTCTCTCTGCTGCTATGGAGACATCTCCATCAGAAATCCAGAAACCACAGAAAGCTCAGGAAATTACATCACTGCGCATCAGTGAAGGCCCTGGCCTGTTCTTTTTGTGGCATTCCTTCTGGTTCTTAAAAAAGCTACAATCCAAACCAGTTAATATCTGGAGTATTTTTTATGGTTAAGCACAACTCTTTCTGTGGGAATGTAATCTGGGAGATTCAGACATGTGTAAACAGTTCCTTGAGAGAAGAGTTCCCTTAGCAATTTCCTTCTGCAACATGTAACTGCAATTAAGTTGCACGCACATGCCATATGCAGTTTAGTTTCAATTACTAAATACATGCTTGGCAAGGAAGAGCATTACTTTCTCAGTGTTGTTTTACCAGAATGAGCAAGTGAAAGCTATCCTAAGGAACATCTAATACCAAATTTCTTGGTCTCTGTGGCTTAAAACCACACCGTTAACTTTGCATTACAACAGAGTTGGCTCAAAATCAATTTCCTCATGCTGATTTCTCCTCTTGGTAGCCCTGCTTGCCTTGCAAGCAACATCTGTGGCCTTGGGAGACAAGTATAAACGTTTCTAGAGCACAGTTTTACATAAGAGCTGTTGGCCTGCTGAAATGTCCACAGTCCTCGCCTCCTGCTCGCACTGAGATCTGAGGTTAAATTCAAATGAAATTTCATAACTGTTAAGGATGATGTATCTGCTGACACTGAGATATAATTTGATAAGTAAACACACTGTGAACCCTTGAATGAGAGATTTTTTTTTCCCTCTTCTATTAAAATCTCTGTACAGAATCAAATATATTTATAAACACTCAGATGTGGATTTTTTTTAAGGAGATGTTAGCTAACAATGAATCCAGCCTCGGGACTCAGAGTCTGCTCCTAGCTGGCTTGGCAACTCTTGATGTCACTCAAGAGAGAGTTCTTTCACCTTTTTCTGTATTCGTTCACTTGTACAGCTGTGAAATGATGCCTGCTGGTCACAAATGTCTGTGAAGACCCCATGCAGAGAATGAATTCTGTGTTAACATCGACTTCCCAAGACAGAGCTCAGATGTGAAGACCTATGGGAGCCAAATAAGGCTCTTGATCACTTATTGTCAGAGTTAAAAATATTCGGGGGCAACTGTCTCAATGTGTTGCCCAAAGTCTGGAAAACATTTTAGATCATTTGTCAAACCCTTTTTGCTCCTGCCAGAAACCGAGGCAGCAAGTGAGCATGGCTTTCATCAATATGCTCCCATAGATAACAAGTCAGTCTTTGTCCTCGGAGAATAATGGTCTCCATGCATTTATCTGAGGAGCATTTGTCCTGGCTATCCTGCAAGGAGGAATGTGGGTCAATCCCTGATCCAGAACTGTTCTTCTGGTCATGGCCAGCAGCCAGCAGCAGCTTTATCACAGCTCCACGCTGGCCCTCTGCATATTGCCTTGTTGCATTTCAGAAACTTCAGCGCTCCTGCCTCTCCCTGCAAATCCCGCCCAAGCAGCAGGCAGGGATTTGTGTTGCCTCTGCTACATGCCAGACAAATGCCTGCAGCCCCTCTGACCCTATCCATATCAAAATGCCAAGGAAAAGATGCTTCTTTACCCTCTGGCTTACCCTGTCTTCTGTGACGGTGCCCCTGCAGCCTTCCAGCTCTTCCTTCTTTTTCTCCATCCTTGTCACCCATACTGACAACAAGACAACTTGTTCTTTGAGTTGAAAAGCTCTTTCTCCCACCGAAACAAGTCAGGAACTAAGCTGTCAAGGCTCCCAATTTAGATGTCGAATCCATGGTGATGTCTGTTAATTTACCTGAGCCTAAGCTTTCACGGCACGTCAGGTGGAGATGGAAAGAGGCAGATAGAACAGGGCACTGTGTAAGTCACATCCCTTTTCTGAACTGCAGCTCACACTGACTGACACTGTAGCTCCCCTGCTCCCCCCAAACTAGCCCAGCAAATGCATCCACCTGATCTCCTTTCCATCAGTCACTCCTCCTCCAGCACAATGCAACTCTGCATACTTTCATTATCTGATTCCTTTCAGATTTTTGAAAAGTTCATTATCCTTCAAGATTTACTGCTCTGTGTCTTAAGAGTGCTTTCCAAACATTGCAACTCACCATCTTCCACACCATGGCCTGTGAGAGACACATAAATATCTGTACACCTATTTTACAGAAAAGGACGCACAGATATAGGACTTATGCAATCTGCCTAATTCTGTGCTGTTCATCTGTCACCAGATCAGTCATTACAGGCAGCTCTGTGGTTATGAACTGCCAAGGCTCCGTAAAAATCAGTCAAGATGTGACAATTTTTCTTTGGTGAGAGTTTACATTTTGGTCTTTTGAGTTCATATCTGCGGCCCACCGCTCACTTCCTGTGGGAGGGTCAGGATTAAAAATTATCCTTACCCACAGGATGATGCTTTAAAGTGGCTGCAGAAATGCACTGTGTTAGTAGAGGACCAGGGTGAAGATTTAGCCCAGACTGTTGACCAATGCTGCAAATCCCAGCAGAGAGGTGGTAGTTTTGTCCCTTTTGCAAGCTCTTGAGGACACAACCTAAATCATATAGCTGGGTGGTCAGTCACAGACATGACAGGGACTTCGACTTGACTGAAAGAGGAACTGCCTGAACACCTCAGATTTCATTGTTCTTGCTGCAAAATAAGGAGGAACCACAGGAGAATAGGAATGGTGACACTGGGTCACGACTATATCGGGCACTGGCCACAGAAATGCCCAGGGAAGAGTATGGGAACAGAGGAAACACCAGGAAACCTTCCTGCCTCTTCCATCCTGCCCCCAATCTCTCACCACCTCCAGCTCAGGGTCGTTGCCTCCTCAGGGCTGCCCAGAAAAGACAAAGCAGAGATTGTTTCACCAACTGATGTGGTGCTTTGGCCACTTCTCTGTTCTATCCAAAGGACACAATCTCGTTTGTCACATCCTGGCAGGGGAAGCCCTGGGAATGGCTCTAGTCTGTTCTCAACATAAAAGCCACCCTGATTGCAAGAGACATCCCCAGAAGGGTTTGAAGTCCTCTGCAATTACTGAGTCTTGTAGTGCAATTACCAACACCAAGACTCAGCTAAAGCTCAGTTCTTAGGAATACAAGGTCTTTACTGAAAATATCCTAAAAGCAGTCAATCCTGGCACCTTCCACTGCTCACTACAGTTTTTCAGGCATCTACAGCCACATCTCACAGCACAGAACAGGCACCTTCCTCAGTGTGAGAGACAGATACTGCTCTGCACCCTCAGAGCAACTCTAAATTACCAAGGCTCACAAACCTCTGCTGAGTTCGGGACAGAAGCAAGGCAGAATGCAAACTGCAGCCCTCAAAACTCTGTCCACTCTCCCCTTTATTCCTGAGCCACTGAAATATAACAATAACATAAGGTATTCCAGGAAACAGGATGAGATCAGGCAGTGATAAATAAAGCATGGAGTGAGAGGTCAGTCCTAGAGAAGAAATAAAAGATGGTACATAATGGTCAAAGAAACTTCACTGAAAAAGGCTTGCAGACCCTTCAATATTTCAGACAATCCACTGAGTTGGAAGGGACCCATGAGGATCTTCGAATCCAACTCCCAGTCTTGCGCAGGACACCCTAAGAAACACACCATATCTCTCTCTCAAAAAGCAATTCCTGTACTAGAGGGTAGGACATGAGCTGAGAAAGGAACTTGTACCTTCCAGAAAAAAACACAAACCAACAAAAAAACAACCTAAAATCAAATAGAAAACAGTGTTTTCTATATGGAATTTATTTCTTCTTTTTCAAAAAAGGCAACCAACTAAAGGTTTCCAATTTACAGTTATGTCAGGAGAACAGAAATATGTGTCTCCAGCCAAGAGACAGTGGAGTTAAGTACCACACTGGCACCAGATTTGTGGAGTGCCTGGGTGAGAGCAGAGCAGGTATCCCTGGCTGCACCTGCAAGGCTCCTGAGCACCTTCTCAGCTCACAGCCTCCTGGAACAGGCAGCTCCCAGCGTAACACATAACACTGCAGGTCAAGAACAGCATCTCAAATGCACATCCCTCAACTGCCCTTTCATTTTTTCTCCCAGGGGTCTTACCTGAAGACCCTGACCACTCAGAGCAAGTGGTAAGTCTTCTATCTCATCAGGCTTACCACCAGGATCCACATCATTACAGGGGAAGTTGTTGGAATGCATCACATTGTTTTACAGTCCCAGAGAGTGCAATACTGGATCTTTCGTATTCCTACCTGAAGGAAACAATCCAGGTAGAGAGTTCTAGAATCCATCACAGCTATTTTGAGGAATCAGAACATCACAGAAAAACAAGAAATGTAAATTCTGACACAAATTATTAAAAAGTTATCAAGAAGATGTTCTGACAAGCAGTAGTTACCCAGCACTTCTGCTTCTGCAGATCCCTCTCGTTCTGCACAAACAACAAAAGAAGTGGCACATTTTTAAGACTAAAGTAGGGCTTTTGTAAGGCTACAGGTTTCTGGCAGGTTAAGAGCTGAATACTCATGGTTCATATAAATCCTATGATATCTGTTTTCAAGAGAAGGAATGTCAGATTTCTTTGATTAAATTCCTGCTATGAGAATGATCTGACCTCCTTAAATCCAACTGCTCTAACAAGCTTTACATGGGACTAGACATTCACATCGATGCAAAACATGGCAATCCACTAGTGGGGACTGGCAGAGGTGTTCAGTGAAGACTCTTGAGCATTGCTGTTGGAAAATACTAACAGTGGGATATTTGTTTCCTGGGATCCCCTGTCAGGAACAAAGTGCCACAGCCTATGGCACACTGCTACAAGGATGAGGCAGGCTCCAGCTGCAGTGCCATAAGGAAGAAGGATTTTATGGCAATGGCAAGGTGCTGCCTTGTGTTTGCCCAGGGCAATGCTTTTACCTATGTGAAACAACAGCTTCAGGGTAAAAAAAAACCCTAAAATTGAGATATGTTCTGCTCTGAAATAGTGCTGTGATGCTTCATGAATTGTCATTTTAGTGCTGCCATCATGTCCTGATCCTAGCTGCAGGTGTCACAATGAGGGAGAGCATCACAGAACCGCAGAATGTTAAAGGGTTGGAAAGGACCTTAAAGATCATCCAATCCCAACTCCTCTGACATGTGCAGGGACATCTCCCACTAGATCATGTTACTCAAGGCCTCATCCAGCCTGGCTTTGAACACTGTCAGGGTTGGGGCATCCACAACCTCCCTGGGAAACCTGTTCCAGTAGCTCCCCATAGTTCATCTCTTTCAGTTTGTATCCATTGGTCCTTGTCCTACCAGTACAGTTCCTGACAAAGCCCCTCTCTGGCTTCCCTGTAGACCCCCTTCAGATACTGGAAGGTTGCAATGCAACCTTTTCTTCTCTGGGCTGAACAGCCCCAACTTTGTCAGCCTGCCTTTACCGGGGATGTGCTCCCATCCTCTTTGTCACCCTTCTCTGGGCTTGCTCCAACAGTTCCATGTCCTTTTTATGTTGGGAGCACCAGAACTGTACAGAGTGTTCCAGAGGGTCTCACAAAAGCACCTAATGAGGGATAAAACACAACTACAGAACCCAGCCAACAGGGGACAGGATTTTCAGCTTCCTTGAGAGATCCATATACTATTTTAAAATCAAAATATTTGGGGTTCTGGTGCATTCAGATATTTCAAAGAGATAATTAAGAGTTAAAAATGTGCTTTTGGTTTCCTGAGTTGAAAGGAGTCGAGACGATTTCAACAGGAAGAAACACAAAGTTCATCTGCAGGGCAAAAGACATCCCTACAGAATTGTGTTTGTCTCCTTCCATTTTGAAGATGAGCCAAGAAATGACCAAATTTTGTGGACATGGTTATAAATAAACTGGTTAAAAAGAAACTCCACCTGCAGTTTCCCAGTGGGCTGACTAATCCTTTCCAAGACTACTTGGATTGTCTGCATGGCTCCAGAGCACAGGATTAACCAGCCAGTCATGACACACTCACTGCGCTCTCCCTCAGGGGTGGCCACTTCTCACTCTGAGTGTCCTTCTGCAAAATTCATTGTCCCTTTACCAGGAAGGATGCTTTGCAAAGGAAGGCAGCTGCTGCTATGGAATTGGAGTTGCCTCTTCCTAGTTCTGATATCTTTCCATGATAGATTCCTCTGAAGCAAGAGGGGAGAAAGAAAACAGGAGACTTTAGCATTACTTATATCAAAGCTAAGTGTAAATATATATTGATGAATTAACAGGGTGGAGATGGTCCACATGCAATCTATTGCTGCCAAGGGAAAACATGACAAGTCCAGGCAAATCTTGGCATGTGTAGTCATAATTTTTAACTATTAGCATCCATAGAGCCAACATAAATCAACAGGATCTTCGTAATAAGTTTGCCAGACTTTGTTCAGGTTTGGGATGCAAATTCAGGCAAAAAGGAGGAGTAAGAATCCAGAAGTATTTGGCTGAGCTCCAAGCAAAAGTTCCATCTGTCATTAAAGCATTACCCTGACCCAGCATTACCTAGAATTACTAAAAGTAAACTGCTGCCAGA
This sequence comes from Donacobius atricapilla, assembly GCA_013397315.1. Taxonomy (NCBI): domain Eukaryota; kingdom Metazoa; phylum Chordata; class Aves; order Passeriformes; family Mimidae; genus Donacobius; species Donacobius atricapilla. Next base: position 14,176 of record WBMY01015996.1, read on the forward strand.
AGAACATTTATGGCAGGACCAAACTCCGAGCAGGAACAGGTAGCCAGCTCCCACAGAGAGATCACTGGGGTAATAAACTCACCTCTTCTCTTCCCCTTTCAAGCCAAGACTCAGGCTTCCCTCCCATCAGTTTCCACATGACGAGTGTTCAGAACTTTTCACCCCCTACTCAATTTTGCTGGAAGAGAGTATGACTAAAGTTGTTTGGATTGACCCATTAAATAAACATGAGCAGGACGTGGTGTGCTAGCAGAGGATCGTGTGTTTTCATGAAGGGAACTGACTTAAGGATTTATGGATGTTGTCACAGGCAAGCCTCTTTCAGACACACTAACACTGGAACAGACTCTACATTTTTTTCAGCCCCAAAGGGATTACTTCAACAAAATTTGTTCTTCCTCTGGATTTTTTTCCCTTAACAGCTTGGTCAGAGGAAAGGAGGAAACCAATCCTTGATCTGCATGAAGATCTCCTCTGTTTGGCCCCACAGTCTGGGAGTTACCAAAAGGCAGGAAAGCTGCTGTAAGTTGCAATGCACTGGGAGAATGAAACAAGTGCCTATAAGCTATTAATTTAAGTATGAAACAACAAAAAAATTAAAAATAGAAAACAGCTAGTTTTAAGGACATATTCAAGATTTTTAATGGATCGGAGAACATGAGAGGAAGGGGAGTGGGAGAAAAATGTTGCTTCATCTCATGGCTGTAATGGCAAGTGTTTCCAGGCTAGAAAACAAATTTAAGCAACATTTTCACCCACTCTGGAGTTTCTAAACTGCTTCTCCATTTAAACAGCAGCAATTTTTTTTTTCCCTACAATAAGCAAGTACTGGGTTTGTCTACCCCCCCTATCTTGAACCCATCTGAGCCTTCACTAATGGAAGTCTTGTTACACCGGAAGCCTCAATGGCAGTTCTCACATATACATACACGTGTATGCATATAAACTATCAAAATACTATCATAAAGCGAGTGTTCCTTCTCAGCACCCCTCCTCTGCCCACCCCACCTCCCTCCCCTTTCCCCAGGCCAGTATATTTCAAAACAGACTGGAACTGAGCACTTCCAAGAGCCATCCAGCCCCTGGTCACACTGCAGACGTCTGGGTGCGTTGACAAGTCCCTGGGCCACCTCTAGGACTGGTCTTGACGAGCGGCCTCGAGTTCACAAGACTGATTCCTTGGATTCAGGGTCTGCTGTACTGCTTGTGTTGGAGACTGGGTTTTTGTGCGTTACCAAAGGTGACGTTTCCGCTTCAGACTTGCTGTTGGCAACTGCTTCTACGGCGACTTCCTTTAGCTCCTGCTCTCTCTCTTTCTTGTCTTTTTCATTCAGGTAATTAAGGATGCCCGCTCCCAGGGCATCCCCTTCCACATTCACAACTGTGGTGGTTCGGTCCCTGGTGAAGATCAGAAACAAAAACCAAAGCAGCAGGCTTTTAGTTTAAGAGATTTACAAAACAATAAGGCTGATTGACCCCTGCTGAACCACCTAACATCAGTGGAGCTAGACAGGAAAGAAGTAGTTGTCACAGGTTTTTACCACAGAACTATCATCACTATTTCAGAACTAAAAATGTGTACAAGAGCAGGTTTAAGGTCAGTCAAACCGTTACTATCAGCTGCTTCTGGTATCTCTGTGGGTTGCAGCAATGGTACTACTCCTTCTCAGACATCCTGCTTGTCACAGCTCACCTCTTTCCTCTTCCCTTTCTGCAGGCTAGCGTTTTTCAAATGCAAGTTCAGAGCAGGAACTTACTTTGGGCTTATCCAGAAAGTGATTCAGAGCACCTAGCTCTTCTTTTTAACTACAGTGACTTGTACCTTAATCCAAGCACCTACTTTAAGGGATCCTTCCAAAAGCAGGCAGAATGACCTGTGTTCTCTACATTTGTTACCCATAGCACCTGCCCTAATTTTGGTCCTACAACACAAAACTAGTGTGCCAGGGTGTAATGGAAGAGATTTATGGGTCATAAAGATGAACAACGTTTTCACGTGGCTTTTGAGACACGCTAATCATTCTGCAGCCTAACTTCGACAGAGGCTCAACTTGTAATTGTGGTCCTCTCTGTTAATTAAACAGCTGACATTAAAGCAAGACATGGGACTGCTTCCTCCCTCCGTCCCCCTTTTGTTACCACAAGGCTGAGCTCCTTGACTAGAACAGCGTTGACCACAGAGGAATGCTACATATTTTGAAATGAAGGCAGCCAGCACAACACAGGCCAAGAGCAGCCCACAGTGAAAGGAAGGGCAAGTTTTTCACTTTTGCCTCCAGTCACTTGCAAGTACAGATGTGGAATGTCCAGCCACTACTGTACTTCCTTAAGAAGACAGGATAAAAAGGACTAGCCACTGCTTTGCCTGTATCTCCTGTCCTCTGGAGGTGGCTGATCCCCAAGAGGTTACAGTCAGAAAGAGACTGATGACCCTAACGAAGCTGTAGAAATATGATTATGCTCCACAGACAAGAGTTGTGTGGGAAGGGAAGGTAAAACAGCTGCCACCTTCTCCAGTCTCTGAAATTCCAGGGTGTCCTCAGGCATCCTAATTTCCACATCTGCTGAGGGAATGCACCATCTTTTCAGAGAGGCTGGTGTTTCCAAAAAGCAATGCTGAGGCATTATGTGCAGTCTGAACCAGGAATAACCCACCAACTGGAAACAAATTACCTAAGCAAGATTGAGATCACTTGACCCATACTGACCTCTTACTTCTTTCCCAGAAGATGGTAAGGAAAGGTGGTAATACTGTCTTCTAAACTTGTGACACTCAGCAGTGTGTTCCAGCAGTGACAAGTGCCACAAACCCCGTGTCCCTGCCAATGGACAGCACCCCTCTATGACACTTGTGTTGGTGCTTTGACCAGTCTTGTAACTATAAAAAAAGCTCAAACAATAGCTGACAAGAGCTTCTGATGGAAACTGCTTCCCACATGCGAGCAAGGAAGCTTTCCACAACTGATGTTCAGACTCAATTTTCTTTGTCCTCACCTGCCCTTCTAGTGTCCAATTTATTTCCAGCAATATCAACACCTTCTAAACGGACTTTTAACAACCGTTCTAATGGGAATTGAAGCCAAGAAGAAACACATTCCTACAAAGGCTGAATAAAAAACCTGAAGAGGGATTTTAGCACACTGACTGCTTTGACTGGGAAGGCACCACCTTTTCCATTCCCCATCACAGGTTACCTGTTGTGTACGCAGACATCTGGTAGGGTCTTATTTTCTACAGGGTTATATTTTATACTGTGTTATATTCTGTACTTTGATCACATTTCCAGCTAAACACGCTACAGGACGCTGCGGTGAGGTGGATGTCACTCTCTTCTCCCATGTAACAAGTGACAGGATGAGAGGAAATGGCCTCAAATTGCACCAGGGGAGGTTTAGATTAGACACTTTTCCACAGGGAGAGCTGTAAGTCATTTGAACAGACTGCCTGGGGAAGAGGTGGAGCCCCCATGACACTGCTTAACGGCGAGCACGGTGGTGGCGCTCCACTGGCCTTGCCAATCCGAACCTTTTTTCCCCAACCTTAGCCATCCTGTGACTCCATGCTTCTATGCAACAGCAGGTAGGCGAGGCCTGCAGTACTCACACGATCCAGTCCACGGCCAGTATGAGGGACAGGTCGTTGGTGGGCAGCCCGATGGCCTCCAGGATGATAGCGATGGTGAGGACACCTCCGGCAGGGACCCCGGCTGCTCCCACGCTGGACGCCGTGGCCGTCACGCTGCAAATCAATGCCCAGTTAGAGGAGATTCCAGCTCTCCTCTGCTGCACTCTGTCATGTGCCTCCCTGTGGGCTCACTATTTCTGAGCCTGAATTTTAGCTTGCTGACCATTGCTACCCCCTTTCCCAAGGGAAAGCTGTCAGCAGTTTTCTCTCTTCAAAACATCTCTCTCCGTTTCTCAGCACAGGTTCAGTAAACAGTGTTCCCTTTGCCAGAACAACTGTCCCCAGGGGTTGTTTCCTATTCCTGAACCAATGGAGAGCAGTGTCAGTGCCATGGACCAATAATAGACCTTTTTAGTGCAGCATGTTCTAAAAGAAACTGTTGGAATTGTAAATGAAGCCTTCTTTCCCTTCTGACAACTATAAGGAGTCAATCTATTTCATGTCCTACTGTGACACCTCCCTGCCCTGGGAATTGTAAACAAACACTCCAGCATGGGACTCATGGAGCATTTGCTTCCCAGGCAAACCCCTTCCTGCCTGCTGATGCAAAGGAACGGGTACAGAGGACAGGGCCTCAGCAGGGATCCACAGCAGTTACCCTGGTGATGGCTCTGGGTTCAACACCAGGACTGCCTTTTCAGGATAAGAAATAACCAACAGAGCTGTAGCCTGCTGCCTTACTAACATTCCCAGCTGCAGTGACTTATACTTCCTGACCCTACATGTAAGGCACGGCACAGTCTCTGTGTCTCATTTGCATCCCAACACAGACCCTAAATCAGGAGCTGGAAACCTGCAGTGCATGTGCTCAACACGCCTTTTTGTGGGCAGATGTCTGCAACTGAGCTCACCTTGGGCTATCACTGCATCATCCTCAGACCTGTCTTCACACCTGATTCACTGAGAGTATCTGAAAAGCTAATTTGGCTTCCCACCAAAAAAAAAAACCCCAGTGCTCCAGCCCTGCCTTAAACAGACAAACAACATACTGGGAAACACAATCAAAACCTGGCGAGGAAAGGTAAGAAAATGCCAGGAACCAGCCCTAGGAGGCATCTAGTGGATGCAGCTGTGGCTGCTGGGCACAGTGAGGAGCCAGAACTGTTTGTGGCATCCTCATTTAAAGGATTTTTGAGCAGAGAAATGAAGATAATGACTTCATGGGATATAGGACATTGGAGGATATTCCAAGCATAGAGGGGAAAGTCTTAGAGAAGGAGGTAGGACTGGAGGGGATGATGGAGCAAAGCAGTTAGGAGGGGGACAACAAGAGATCTGATGAGGAAAGCCAGCAATGTGATGGTAGGAAGGACAGAGGTGAGAGTCTTTAGTATGAAATAGATGCATACAGAACCCAGGAGCTGGCAGGAGAATTTTCTATGACATCCAGAGGGGGAATCAGGGGTTACTTTCTGGGCAGTGCAGAATGCCTCAACTACCCAGCCTTAATCGTGACTGGAAGAGGGAGGAGTGAGATGCTTAAGGCAGGAGAGGAATTTCATGTGAAAAAGATCTTTAAAAGTCTGTTTCAGAATTCAATTACCCCTCCCAGGTTCCACCTTTTATTAAATCGAGACTCTGGCAAACCTTGTAAAGGTTTAAAGACTCCATCCTTTAATCACCCTATAATTATGTTACATAGCAGTCTGTAAGCTTTAGGTCAGAGATGTGGAATGCTAACTGTTAGTTATTAACAGAGAGACCACAGCCTGAATGCGTCTGGGGGCCAGAAGGATGCAGTTGCAAGGAACTTACAGAATTGTGAAGATCTGCCCAGGGTTGAGGTCGACATTGTTCAGCTGAGCAATAAACACAGCTGCCATGCACTGGAAAATAGCAGCTCCATCCATGTTTACGGTGGCCCCGATGGGAAGGATAAACCTGCTGATCCTCTTGTCGACTCCGTTGTTCTCCTCAATGCACTTGATCATGGACGGGAGCGTGGCTGAGCTGGGAACAGAACAGGGAGAAATGAAACACAGAGTGTACGGATTTTCACTTTGACCTTCCCCTAATTAGGGGTATTCTGTCTCTCACGAGTCCCGTACTAGGGTTTAAAAGATGAGATGGAACCTGTAGCTTGGTCTCCAAGGGTGTTTATTCCATTTCTTATCTCAAGGCCTCACAGCAGTCTCAGTGCACTGAAGAAATGCAGCTACAGGAACACGGACAGAGGGTCCAAGGTCATTTTAAAGGTTTCTGACCCAATTAACTCTAAAAACATACTATATTTATGGTTTTGTGCCAATTACTGTCACCTATTCTAAACACGCAATTTCTACCTCAAATCCATCCTACCAATGTCTCTGTGCCACCGTCACAGCAGGAGATGGACTAGACGAAGAAGAAGAAGAAGATGAGACACCGCCCAAAATTCTCCATCCTGCTCTGATCTACTTCTATACTAAAAACTCAAAACTACAAATTTTCACCCTGTGACAAAATAAACTACTATCTATTTTAAATCTTTGTTGTTTTCAATTCATCTCTGAGCCCTGGAAGTTTTTCCCATGGACTGAGGTCAAAGGCAATGCTTTCCTGGGGTCCCAGCCAGGGTCTCGGACCCCCCAGGGCAGTTCCAGGGGTTTTCCACCTGCCCTGGACTCCAACAACAGAGCACCGGGGTGCTCTGAATGCCCCATCACTGTCTCATGGCTTCCATCTCTCTAGCATGCTGCAGACAGGATTGTCAAGACAGTGCCATTTTACAGTCCCTCTCTGTCATGATGGCAAGGAGGCACCCTCCTCGTTGAGTTTTGAGCAGAGGTATTTAATAATCTGCTTTCATCCAGAAATAGCTGATAAGGACTTTAATCTCCCAGAAGCAAGAACTCATGACTCAACACAGTATGCAGCATTACAAGGCTGTGGAATGAACAAGTCTCAAACTACAAAAATACAGTAACAGCTGCAAATATAGCAGGGGAGGTTGGGAGCTAGATGATCTTTAAAGTTCCTTCCTACCCAAACCATTCTATGGTTCTACAATAATGTAAACACAACAGATGCAACATCAATCTCTGTTAATGCTGTACTAGTACCTTCTCAAATGAACAGAAAAATAATTAAAAATAAAACATCACTCCTGGATTTATTTTTGGCACTACAAATCACATGATTTTATTCATAAATCCTCTCCTACTATGCACGAGAGTTTATGAATAGTATTTCAGCTCCTTTGAGAGACATGCACCTACTTCTGAAGATGATGAAAATGATTTTCCATGGATTTAGTGATTTTATAAAGAGATGTTATTTGTTCAGGTGTTATAGATACGTTATTTGATCAGGTGTCTGTACTTGGGAAAAGTGTAAACGACATGCTCCATTATTTGGTTATGACAAATAAAAGTTTAAAATAAAATCATGCCAGATCTTTGAAATAAATATTGTTCAATGCCTTTACAATAGCAAGCAAGTCTGCTTTACTCCTACAAAATTAGTCAAAATTTGTTCCAGGTCCTTCTGAACTTAAAAAGTAAACTTCTGAGGACAAAGTCACTCACTACTGACCCTCACTTCACTTAAAATTGAAAGGACTGCTGGCAGGATCATTTAAAGACAACAATTTTATTTTTTTTCCCCAAGATATTTCCAACGCAGCATCATGCTACAGCCCCAATATTCAGAGGAATTCTTTCCAACAGCTGATAATCAGCATGTGCTGTGTGGCAGGCTGACAACAGCAGTGAGACTCTCTATGCTCAGAAGACCCTTTTTGCAATATGAGGAACAATATTCACACCCAGAACTAGAACGGGATACAGGCAGTTTAGGGTGACCAACAGAACCAGGCTGTAGTCCAAGAAGTGGCACAGAAACCCACCTGGAGCAAGTGGCAAAGGCAGTGGCAAGTGGCGTGATAAGTCCTAAGAGAAAACGATACGGGTTTTGCCGTGTGGCTGCGAAATAAATAAGTGGCAGGATGATCCCTCCGTGGATGACGTGGCCCAGGATAGAGGCAAAGATGTATTTTCCCAGACTGGTCACCAGGAGCACAATATCTTCCATTTCCACGATCTTGCTCCCAACAAGGAACATAATGCCAATAGGTACATACCTGTGTAAACGAAATATTGGTTGTCATTAAGTACAAACAAGAAGCTTTGGAAAACACAACCTTTTCCATCCTGGAGATACCATTTCGCTGAAGAATCTGCTGCTCCTGCTGAAGGGTGGTTCCTTTTTCACCACATACTCATGCTAGGCAAACTTGGAAGGTTTTTCTCCAAGACTCTTGTTTGGTGGATGGTAAGCAGTCAAATTTTAAAAGGTCTGTTCACTTATGCCCTCAGAGACACAGCTAGGAGAGTGCCAAAGGGAAGGTGAGTGGGAAGCAGAAATGCTGCCAGGAGCTACCAGGACAAGACACCAGTGGGGAGGGGAGAGAAGGGAAAGGAGCAGCATCACATCACTGGAGTAGAGAGAGGGGTCAAAGAGTTGCGTCTTACACATGTAGAAACTCCCAGCACAAGTACAGAGCCAGGTCATTAAAATCACCGACACACTGGGTGCCAACTCCGTGGAGGTTAAGAAAATGCTGTGCACATGCCAGAGAGCTCAGCTAAAGGCTGCTGATGCATGTGCCGAAGAGAGCAATTAACTCTGCTATTTGCCTAAAAAGGACTAAGTTAAATGATCAGGCTTCCAGAGTTTCCCCCAAGCCAACAGCCAGGCACACACACACACATCCATGCCTCCTATCTAGAAACAAGCCACGTCAGCATTTGTTTGAAGTTTCCTTTGTCAAGAGCACCCGGAGCTGCTGCAGGGGAAGGGCCACCTGCAGGCCACAGCCACACCTCTGGTCCCAGCAGCCCGGAAAAGACTGAACTGCCCTCGCACCAACAGCACACCAGCTCTAAACAAACTGTGTGAATCACTGCGGGCCCAGGGCCAGCTCCTTCCTAAGCTCCACTGGGATATTTGTGTCTGAGTACCTCTGTTCACACTTCATCCCCTTCTTCTAAGATTAAGAAATACTAAAAGATCACCTACCTCCCCAGAATCCCACCTCAGGAAAATGTGTGACTAAAAAAGATTTGCCTGTACATCTCTGGAATAAAGAATCCAATGCCCATGTTCAAAGAAGCTGGTTTGTGGAGTCAGGACAAACTTCAGAAGGTATGGTTAAGCATGCAAAGATCTGGAAAGGTGGGCAAGCCTTAAGGCTGCTCAGATCACTCACTTCTTCCTGGCCTGCCCCTCCCTCAGTGTTTCTGAAGGTCCACTGTTCCATACAGAGATAGATCCCTGTGTCGCAGATCCACGTGAGCATCCTCTATCATCCCTTGGCCAAATCTCTAGGGGGGCCTGTGGAACATTCCCCACTTAGCCTGGGCAATTTTGCCTTTGAACCGTGTTTCTGAGGATCTTAATTAGCCAGATCCAGCTGAGCCCTGGTCCTGCACAAACGCTGAACACTGAATTCCTCCCCTTGAAGAGGGAGGCCTGAAAGAACTGAAAGTTGAGACCCAGGTGCTGCTAAGCACAAGAGTGGCTCTGAGCAGGACCAGATATGAGTTTAAATTGCCTTTGCTCCTGGTAGTATGATTTTACCATTCCAAAGTATCCCTAGGGAAGCACATGAAGCAGCTTGACAGATTTTGAATAAATAGCAGGACTACACAAGAGCCTTAAGGAAGGAAAGAACAAGTAAGGGCTTCACTGTTAAGGGTCAGCAGTGGTCCCCATAATCCAGAAAATAAAGGATTACATACCAATTGATTGGCTTGAAGTGCTAGCACTGTAATAAGCTGAATACATGAACTGCCTCTTATCAGTATTCAGTGTCCAAGGAATTACACTCAAGAGCAAAAAGCTTAAGCTGCTTGGAGACTGAATTTTTCAATCCCTTATGATAGCAACTCACACAGAGATCTGCCTGTGTAAAATCAGGTGTTTTGTTAAAACCCTTCTACTTCTTAGGGAGAAGAAAACCATAGGAATGAAAAACGCAGAAGGAAGAACAAAAAAATTTCCTCTGCTAAGGTACATTTACCACTTTTTCAACAGCTTTGGAACGGAAGTGAGAAATGTCTCACCGTTAGTTTGATTGCTAGCTGTCTTTATGAATATTTTTAATTTTGTATGTGAGGTATTAGTACTGTTGGCTTCACAGGAGCAGCCTAACCCCCAAGGATAGCCATGATACTGCTCTGTGGCCCAGGTTCATTCCACCTGATGGAAAACCCAGCCAGGAGGCTGCTCCTACCCCAGCTTAGGTGGCCTGAATCACTCTCTGGAGGTGCCTGCCTCCTTCAGTGCTGGTTTCTTGCCTAATGAGAAAGTTCAGCATGCTCCAGTTCCTAACTAACAGACTTCTTTTGGTGTCAAAAGCTTTGTGGGATTGATCAGAGCAATATTCAGCATATAAACTTTTCCAGGCTCCAAGGAGTTAATTGAAATAACGTATTTGCTCATTAATAGGCAAGAGGAAAAAAAAAAAAACCCTTAGGAAATACTGAGTTTTCTTTACACTAAATAATCCAAAAGGAGTCCTGGAGAGGATTTATAGGCAACCCTTTGAAGTTCTCCAGCCTGATGCCTTAGGCTATGAGTGACTGTCTCTTTACAGGGCACAAGCAAGGAGAGAAGACCCCATCATGTGACATCACAACATTCACTTTTGCTGTGATGAGGGATCCCAGAGGAAAAGGCTGGACAGGGACATGAAATGTGAGTTTGCTGATCTGAGCATAGCACTGCAGTGCAGATGTATCTGCAGTCACACACTTACCACATAATCCAGGTAACCAAGACCATTGTTGCCTCGTTGAATGAGTTAAAGAAGCGAATCAGATCTTCCCCCTCCCGGCCAAGCTTTTTCAGCGCCACTCCTAAAACCAGAGCAAACATCACCAGTCCCAGGATGTTCATCCCTTCGATCTCCTTACCAACAGGGATCTGCAGACAAAAAGAGAAGTGCCTTGTTACACGTGAGAGTAGGACAAAAACCTAACAAAAGGGTCACCTCATTTTGTTGTTATTCTGATTGATCTGAAATCAACAAGCAGAACCTATTTTGGAAAGGAAGAGGCTATTTTGTTGAAGGGAATCAAAGAGATCTGGACTCGGTTCAGGTACAAACCTCCCTATTTATGAGCTGGCATGGATTCACTGGAGAAGCAAAAGGCCTGCTACTACCTCTCCATGTGCCCTTCAATACAAGAGTTGTGCTCTCAGTGACCTGAACAAGAAAACTCCCCAGCTTACTCAGGACTTTAGTGCAATGATGATACCAAGGTGAAAACCATGAGAAAACAACCAGTGTTATGAAGCAGAAAGAGGGGAGAAAGGCACAGGAAGGCAGCAAACTGTGGCAATCTACTCCTTCATCTGTCCATGTCAGCTGTGGGAGATAGAGAACCCAGTCCCCTTCTCAGAAATCTGTCACTGCCCGGGAAAAGCAGGAGGATAAAAACAGGATCCACCTATTGACAAAAACCAGTCTATCCACAGGTCTGCTCTGTTAGTCCTTCCTGGTGTGCTTCTCAAAGACAGCCACAGCTCTCTTTGGCAATGTAGTATCACACAAACTGAATGAGTGCTCTTGTGGCTGCATAAAAATATAATTGTTTTGACAAAGTGGTTTTTTTTCTCTCCAACTTGGCAGAACAAACATGTCAAATTGTTGTTTTATTTGGAAGAACTTCTATAACAGATGAGGTTTGTGTACAAGTTTTGGCCTTTTGGCTACTTTAAGTGGACACTAGCTCAACACTAGGAAAGAAAAATACATTCTGAGCTAAAAGTTTGAAATGAGTATCGACCAAAGAACACAGGATACTGATCTGCTAAATCTGATAAAAGCAACCTGCTTAAGATTGATGTTATTGCTGGAAGCACACTGCTGAACCAGACTGTCTCTCAATGGCAGGTGGAAACAAAGTCCTGCAGGGAAGGGGACAAAATGTAAATTATACACAAAAGCAGGAAGGTTAAACTGCTGTTAAGAGAAGTGTTTACAAACAGTGAAGGTGCTGGCTTTTTTTATTCACCAGGTAAAAAATAATTAGATATGGAATCTGCAATTTTTTATGGTAGTTGCTTGTTCAGGGCTAAGCTGCCACTATTTATTTGATTCCTGATTGAAAGAACTGAGATCATGGACAGATATTAAGTATGAAGCACAGTGATATCTCCAGAGATATCTGAAGAAACATGCTGTCATACACACTAACACTTTTCTGTCTGGGTAGTTTTGGCTATATTCTGTTTTTTGTGACTGAAAGCTCTAAACTGTGCTTCTCTGTGTTAAGAGAAGACAAAAAAAAAAATGACACCTTCCTATTAATGAAACGAACTGTCTGTGTACAAGGGATGTTATTTTATAATATATATCATTTTATAATGGGTTATTTTGATACAGGGGTGATATGAAAAGTTCAGCTGGAACAGAATTTTGCCATATTGGGCTCAAATCATTAAAAAAAAAAAAAAAGAAAATTAAAAAAAAGAAGGGAATACTTTTGTTCTGGTTCCCATTCTGAAAAAAAAATTGTATAAAATTTTGCTGTGGAACAGCAATTCAGTGTTTCAATGCTGTAAAACCCGGATGTTGCTGGGAGAGAAACTCTGTACTCTCCAGAATGACAGTACATGGTCTTCTTTGACCCTTGGAGAGGTCTCTGTCCACCTTGCTCCCAGCACTGTGGTAACTGCTGCTGCTCCTCTCCAAGTGCTCGCACTCACCAACCCTTCAGGCCTAGATTTTGTTATCTGGGGACTCCCTGACCTCTTGGTGACCTGAAGATGACTGTGTGTGCCGCTGCCAAAAGCTTGTGAGTTGTCTCCCTCTATTTGCTGCCATCCTGACCCCACTTTCAGGTCTTGCTTCTCCCCTTGCTCGCTCTCTCTCTCTCTCACCGATTTCTTCACAACACACAACATTCACCATCACCTCCCAACACTGCAGAAGTGGGCAGAAGATGCACCACTTGCCTAGAATACTAACTTATTGCAAGAAACTTCTCCCTGCAAATCCAGGGGACCATCTGCAGCACTCAGGGAATTCCACCTCGCTGCCACACGATTTGGAATGAGCCCAGCAGAAAATCTTCAGCGGAAGATCCTCACAATCCCAGCCTCTAAAACTGGCAGATGCTGAACAGCCTTTTTGTGCTCTCACACAAGAGTGCATCACCCCAAAGGGGCAGCCAAACCAAGCAGCATTGTGGACACCAAACAAAAACAGCTTTAATGAGGACTTTGTTTCTGGACAAACTATGGGACATGTTATTGTTTGCCTGAAATGATGCATTCTCTTGAGAAGATTCATGGAGCTCCTCTGGTCCTTGAACCTTTCTGAAGATCCCATTGTTTTTTAGCTCTTGAAACAAAACACTTATCAAGGAAACAACTGCTGACATTGAACAGTCCCAGTAGTAGGTGGCTGAAAAGAAAATGCAGCCATGTGATGTGAGGAAGAAGAGTAACCACTGGTTTGTGTATTTTTACTCCTGCCCAAAGAGGAACTGAGCCCCCCCCAGGCTCCCTGTGCTGCAGATGGTAAACTGAGATAGTCTGTGCCCCAGGAAGTCTTGCTGCCAAAGGGACAGAGAGGATGTAGCCATAAAAGCTGGGTAAACATGAGGTGAGCATGTGAAACAGCAAAAAAGGACACGGCTGAGCAAACAACTACACGTCTCACTATTCATTTCATCAGCAAGAGAAGACAGGGCCTATTAACCAGTGGGGGGAAAATATAATCAATGGAAAATTTTGCTCTACATTATTCGTACAGAAAGTTGAAGGAAAACATTTCTCCTCTTCACTCAAATAGTCTGCTGATGAAAGAAAACAGTAGATAGGAATATGATCTTATTCCCCTGGAACCAAACTTCTGTCACTATGATATCCAAAAATCATATTCTTCTTTCCAAACTTAATCCTCATCTATCCATAAATGCTATGGTCAGACCAGTACTGAAACTGAACTAACAAAACTGAGATGATGCTCTCTTTTTATTTGGTCTGTTCTTCCCTAGAGACATTAGGGCGTCTTCTGGAATTAAAGAAGCTCAATCTGGTTTTGCTCCAACAACTTAAAAAAGGTTTTGGAAAAGTAATAGCAGAAATAACCTTTACATCATCACAACTGTTGGCAAAAACAGACACCAGCAGCATATTTGGAATATTTTTTCTGATGTTACATAGAACTTACATAGATGTTACATAGGAGACTGATAAGCAGGAAAAAGAGAGAGAAAAAATGAAAAAAAAAAAGTTGCATTTTAAAGGGCCAAAAGATGCATTCTTATCTCTTAAGGAAAAGTGATGGTGTTGAACAAGCACTAAAAAAGTACTTGACAGCCAGCACTCTGGGTATGGTTAGCCTTAATTGGTGCTTGGTTGCTACGGAGCCCACACCAAACCTGGCAGTGAAGATAAATAAAGGACTTACTCCCCTTTCACCTACCCTTGCTTAAACGTCGAATAACTCCGCAACAAACACACAAATCTAAGTGCACGTTGCTATAGCCTTCCATATCGAGCGTGTTTCAGCAGCACAAGGCTGCAGGGGCATGCCCTGCCTGAGGACACGAGGGCACAGAGGGAGAAAGTGCATCCTTGGGGATTCCACAGTCACCGACGGCATCCGTGTCACACGGGGTGACCGCGGATCTGGGCTAACGCAGGCAGGGGGAGCCGCCTCCTTCCCGCGGGGAACTGCTCACCCTGCGATGCCAGGCTGCCAGGCAAGGCACAGCTTGGCCCCTGCTCAGTTCATGTGCCGCCCCAGTCACCTGTCAGGCCGCCTGCAGGGCTGGGGGGAGTTCAGCCCAGGGCTGGAAGCAGAGTTCGCAAGCGCTCTGCGCCGCATCGCCTGCTCACACACCGTGTGTGGGGAGGAGAAGGCAACGAAGCCAGGGCTTCCTGTGCTCGGGCACAGGCTCCAGAGTCCCTCTGGGTGAGCATAAACTGCTTTTTCCCTGATGGTTTTACAAACTGGTGGGAAAACCCCAGCTGAGCCCTTCCATTACAAGTCTCTTGCCCTGGGGGAATTCATATTAAAAACAGAGCAACCCAACATCTGATACTGAGCTCAGACAGCCAGAATGAATCTGAGGAAGAGAAAAACACCTTCAAAGTAATTTCTCCGACCAGTCTCCCCAAAATCCCATGGCAGCACACACGACACTTTATTTGGAGCAAGGTGACACCTTGAAGGCTGGGATCCTGGGCCTGTTTCACAGCACGCCGCTCGTAAGACAACTGTAATTATTGCTGGGCCTGAAACATGTTGGCTCTGACCAATAATAGAAATGTTTGATAGCCCTGCCTGCAGGAGAAATGACACTCAGTGGAATCCTGAGCATTTCTGGAAGTCCTACCATCTCCACGTGGAAGATGGCACTCTCTACTTTGTCTACTCCTAACACATCAGTTCCCTTTTGACACCATTGCAACAGCAGCCTATTGGTAATGTTCTGTCTGTAATTTTTACTCCTTCAGACCACTTGTTACTGCTTCAAACAAAATTTCAGCAACAAGAAAAAATTCTCAACCCAACAAAACTCTTTTTTTTCAAAACAGCCTTGGGTAGAGAGAAAAAACCTCATTCTATCCAAGCTCTTAACGAAGAGTAAGGTTTAAGGGACACACTCAGCCAGCCTGATTGCTGTTTAGCTCCAAGTCTACAGAAAGTTATTTGGAAACATTAGGCAGACTGACTAAAATTTAGAACAAGTGAGACCAGGTCTAAGAAGGCATGGCCTAAAAAATTAAGTGTCAAGGGTCACACCAGCAGAGCTCAACTCTCCATCACAGCTTTCTGTTGTGGCTGTGGGTACTCATGCAGCTGGGGTGTGTCTCAGTTCCAGGCAAAGAAAAGCACTTGTTTCTTTCCCAGGACTGCTGGAAAGAACTAAAGGCTGTGAATTGGTCGAATATTACTGACAACAATTTGTTTAAAAACCTAAGAAGCAACCTTACCTTCTCCAGTGTGCCATTTCCAGAGGTAGTGTTCCTAGGCAGCAGCTTATATTCTGTCACATACTGCAGGTAAGAAAAAAAACTACAATCAAACAAAAGAGGTGAGGCAAGCATTAAAATTGTCAGCAAAATATCTAAAATCTAGGGCAACAATTTACTTTGATAAACAAACTAGACACCTCACAAAAGCAGGGCACTTCTTTGGGCTGGTTTTCTTTAAATATAAAAGGAGGGAAGGAAAAGCTTCTGTCCTTGTGAATTGCCTGTGACAACAGCACAGAGGAAAAGAGGACTGCTTTATTTCATCCCTGTACACACACAGCCCTGACACTAGAGGCATCACAAAATATCCTTTTCATAGTGTTATTTTTGTACTGCTTCTGGTTTTTCTCATGGAATATTGACTTGTACTGTATTATACATTCATGCAAAATGGAACTTGGTTTTAAGAGTTTGCCCTTGGTTTTGATACAAAAGCAAACCCACAGAACACCATGAAGGCAAAAGCTGTTATTCTGCTCCTGTATCATAAAGAATCACTCTGCCCTGTGACAATATTCTCAACACTCCCTATCCTGATATATAAAATTAGCATTGAGAACTAAATCAAAATCTTTTTTGGAGCTCTTATCCATCAGTTTAAACCACGCTATGTTCTGGTGCCAGTTACCAACCCACCACACATGCTCTCTGTTGGAAGAGAAACCAAGCTGAGTAATTAATCCAGCAAGGGATACAACAGAAACTACTGAATAAAACCATCAGGCAACGGGTAAAGCTTACACACATGGGAGTCTAAAGGTCTTCAGCCTTGTCTGTTCTGAGCCCAGCTCAAAACTACATAGCCAAAGGATTCCCAGCTAGCTCCTGCAAAATGGTAAGCAGCCTGGCACAAAGGATTGCCACTGCTGCCCAACATGGCACCCAAAGTTTAAAGAGTATTTTTGGTGAAGGTAGAAAAGATAGGCTTTGAATATGCTTTTGTTTGAGGGATATTTTGCAGATCATTTGCCATGGGAGTCTGACTATATCATGTGTTTTTAAAACCCCTACCTTCTATAAGTAAACTAACTTCTGGTATTTTCTACACCATCTTTCTAGTCCTCTTCCAATGAAAGAGCCTATGCACTGTAGCTCATGTCCAAAGTCCACACAGATCTTACCGTTCGGAAAGCTGCAGAAACAAGATTTGCAGGAAACAGGTTTCTGTAAAAGACAAACAAGAAAATGAAACGTCACGGAGAACTTCTTAAAAGAATGCACCAATGTATCTTACTCTCAGAGTTCCTTTTTCAAAGGCAAGCACACTGGCACTGGCGAGGTGTGTAGCACAGAAGGTACTCTGGCAGCACAGAGCTTGCTGTGCATCCAGAGGTGTGGATGCCATCTCCCTCAGCTCACATGAAAGAGAAGACACAGAAGGTGTGCTTGCTGCCACACCTCGCCTTTTGGGCAGGGCCACCGCAGGCAATCACACACAGCGCTGGTTATACACACCCATGGCCCGATGGCTACAGAAACTGGCTCAGCCACACCAGCTGCAGCACCAGCTTATGGCCTCCAGCCATAAGCCAGGCAGGTTTTTAACATTGCTCATGTGATTACACTTCGCTCACAGCATCAACATGAAGGGCAATCCAATCAGCAAAATCCACTTACGAGGATGGCTTAACTCTTCAACACAACAAGGCAGCTTCCCTGACCACCAAGGCAGAGCAGGACAATATCATGGGCCAGACTTCTCTGCTTAGACAACACAGATGGAGAGTACAGGCAGCTCCTATGGAACATCTGAATCCAGCAGTGCCTTCACACAGAAATGCCAACCCAGCATCAGGTTAGTACAGAGCGAACTGCATGCAAAGTGATGCACGCTCTTTCTGACCATCCAGTATGTATCTGCATACAGGAGATCAAAATAGTGACCTGGGCCAAGCAGGACATTCTTCCAAGCCTCCTGTGGTATCTTACAGTTGGTTTTAATGCCATAATTCCTTTCTCCCCTTATGGGCAAAGAGCACGTGTTCCCCTAGCCAAATGACAGCTCGTGGTTTTCTGTGTCAGAAAGGAAAACAGGAATAAAAGCTGATCTCTAGGGCCATGGCAGGACCCCAGTTGGCGAGGGCAGGAATGTGATGGCTAATGAGCTGAAACACTGCCAGTAGAAGGCATCACGGAGACACAGGAACTCTTATGGTAAGGAAACAGACCTTACCCAGAGCCACTTAACTGTGGTAAAAAACACTCGGATAGCTGCTCCCCATCCTTTGTTCTTTGCACTGCTCCGAGGAAGCTGCAGCTCCCTCCAGGCTGTGCCCTGCTAACTTCCCCTGATTTTTGCCACAGTTACCCAGGCAAACATTAAACCAGGCTTTGGTCATTCCACAAATGGCATGGAATGTGCAAATCTAAACCAGAGCAAGGAAAGGAGCAGCAGAGTCAAATCTTTCAAGGCAAGACGGAGATTAAAATATGGCCAAGATAAGGACTTTGGCCTTTTTGGTTGCATGGCTCCGTCCTCCTGCCACACAGGGAGTTTTCCCACAGCCTTGACTGCAACCGTAAAGGACATGGAACTTCATCAAACACTTGTCTGCTGTGAAATACCTCAGCCTCCCTCTCTCTCTGATGCACTACAAGTGTATTAGGGGGATTGCTGCAAGAATAATTTGTCTTCTGGAGTCTACATTCCACCAGGCACGAAAAACCAGCAACTTTTCCCTCCTCAGAAGCTGACAGTACAGCTGTCTGTCTGAAGGCAGGAGATCGAGCTCCCACTCAGCAAAGAGACTGAAGAATTGGTCAAATAAGATCAATGGAACAGCTAACATGCTTCAGTTCTTGCACAGCTGGAACTCTCTGGTGGATAAAAACCTTCAGTAAAGTAAAAGCAAACTTGCTTTTATCAGGAGTAAAATATCACATATACAAATGGGCTCATGCTGTTGGGAAAAGAAGGATATTTCTTTCCAGCTTTTCATAGCAGGATGATTACTTTTCTTAAAAAAAGAACTGACTGGACTTTGAAGAAGCAAAGAGATGAAAAAAGTCTGAAAACCAACCAGCAATCAATTATTCTTTCTTTTTTTTTCCTTTAAATCAGCTTTTCCATCCTGATGAAAACAAAACCAAAGGAAGCAATACTAAAGCCTAAACAACATGGTTCTCCAATGTTTAAATGTGGCCAGGAAACCAAACCCTCCATAATTTGCACAGTATGTCAGGCATGGGCCTCAGTAACTAAACATTAACTTATCTCCAAGCATATACTTAAAGCACATAGTTAAGTGATGCCAGCAACTCTGTTACAGCAAGGCAAGGGGCAGGTTCTTACTTCAAGTGTGAATAGTACTAAAAAATAACCTAAAGTAGACACTTCTTAATTCCTCCAGAACCAGTCCCAGGATTTGACAATTTGCCAAGTAAAAACTTTGGATCTTAAGCTCAGGGGGAGTTGTATGCTCTGTTCAATCCAATTTCTAAGTACACCTGACTGCAAAATACCAAAATCACATAAAACAATGTTTTGCTCCTGTTTCAAATCCCAAAGCTTTAAGAAAAAAATGTGTCAGGTCATAAACAGCAATCAACAAATAAAACGGGTCATCTTACAGGCACAAGGTCTGCACAGACTACACTTACTGCTCACCTAAGATCAGTCAGCATGTGAATTAAATTCAGCTTTAATTACAGGTGGGTTAGATCACAAGTTCTTACCTTTAGATGGATTTGTGCAAGAACACCACCGCAGTGCCTAAAAAACGGGGCAAGATGCTGCGTGCTTTGGGGAGAGATAAAAGCTGGCTGGTGACCTGCCTGGGCCCATCATGGACTTGTGCCTGCAGGGCTTGCTCCTCACACCTGGTGAGGTGAAGCTCACCCACCACAGAAACACCACAGAGACACAGCTCTGTCCCTGTGAGCAGATGAGGTGCATGGGGGAAGCATGGACGTCCCTCCTGTGAGGGTGAACCAACAAACAGGAAAGCTGATGAGCTGGGTAATTGGGCATGCAAATGAAATCTGGGTGTCTGCCAGTTGGCCTTTCTGCGAGGACCAGAAGTTTGGAAGGTTTTTGTGCTTCGAGAGCCTGTATCACACGTGGAGGTGGAGTTCAGGGAAATCACCCTGGCTGTATGGCCGAATTGCTGGCTGTTTCTGAAGGCCCCATCCCCGTGCCCTGTGCCAGAGAACGCGGTCGCCCTTCTGAAGCAGATGGGGATTATCGCAGGAACACGGTGCTGGCCAAACCCTGGCTCTGGGTGATTGATAAGGAGCCCGGCACAGCCGAGTGGGATCAGACAGCCTTGGCCCCAAAGGCAGGGAGACAAGAGTTGATGTGTGTGGCACGAACCAGACAGGCCAGTAACACACCACAGCAGGGGGACAGATGTGCTGCCTGTACCCCAGGTGCTGCACTGCTGCCAGCACCTCGCACCACACGTGCACAGACCCCAACTCCTTCGTGCCACGAAAGCACAGAGAGACTTTACTCCCCTCACCAAGCACCTGCCAGGAAAGCCTCTCTCTGCCTGCTGCAAGTTGTGCCAACAGCCCCAAAAAAAGCCGTATCAGAAATCCACCGGACAGCTGCCAAGGGGGACAGCTGTGTCCCGGGGCTGAAGCAACAGCTGGGCTGAGCCAGGAAACCTCCATGCAACTGCACAACACACAGGGTGAGAAGGCACCCCTCTCAGATCCTCTTAAAATAGGGACAAGAGTAGCAGCACCAAGGGCTGGTTTACAGTGTGTATTTCCTGCTTCAACACTGTGCTCATCACACCATCTCCCCGTGCACAGCTGGATAAATGCACCTTCCTTGCCGTGAAAAGCTGCTCCTACCAGTCAAAACCAGACCATTACTCCCCAGGAAGATCCCACTGTTTTTCTGCTGGAATAGAAAGCTTAGCTTAGCTGCAACAGCCACTCTTGGGAATCCCAGACAACTAAGGGAACCTGGAGCTGGCAGAGGGAGGAAAGAGCAGCTGTAACTCATCTCCTTCTCCATCTGGGTATTATGGTCGAATTGCTCTCTTCTTTATAGGCCTGTATCTTTCCACCAGTGGGATGAGGATTACACAGGAACTCCTCCATTGTATGTGCAAGGGATTATTATTAACAACTGTTTCTAAATGATTCGTTTGCTAGAGCTCTGCAAACAACTTTGCTCTGGCAGCAAAAGCGTGAAGGGAAATCCAGGCAAATGGAATGAAACCCTAAAATACTATGCATTCCTCTTGCATTGCTTCTCACAAAAAGGTTCCACTTCTGAGGCCAAAAACCTTGCTGTTGAAAAACATACTTTTTGGAGGAAGTCTACAAAAAATAGTGTTGGTAGCTCCAGTTTTCAGGCTTTTTTCCAATGTTACAAGTCCACTCTCAGGAACTTTACTGCCATCTGTGGCAAAATGCCAGAGCCCAGTTCAAATTCCTCCAGTACCTTCATTTTTTTCTTTCTGTCCCAAGGTTTTCATTCAATATCACACAGCAATTTTCCTCATCTGGTTTTTGATATGTGAATGCACAACACATGCCCTGTACATACTCATATTTGTGAGTGTGTGCATTTGCTTTAACAAAGAGAAACTTGAAAATGTCTTTACTTATAGCAGATATTTGATCCTTTTTCGCCTTAAGGGTCCAGTCTGTATTTTTGATGCTTGGAAAATAAAACATAGCTGGGGGGAGTCCGTAGTAAAAGGTAACAAATATAAGGAACAAATGAAATGAGTAGAAATGTTCAGAAGCTTAGTTAAAAAGCCATGAAGAGTGCACCCACACGAATGAAAACACTGAGCTCTTCCTACAAAACTCAGTCAGCAATCCCTGTACTTTGAGAGAGACTCCAGACTCAGAAAGTGACACAAGCAAAGCAGGACAGTTACCTTCACTTTAACAACCAGCTTCAAACCCGGAGGTCAGCCTGTCTCTTGGCGTAACTGCAGCCACTGCCTGGACACTTTTTATTCTATTTATGAATCCAAAGATGGCATCTCCCCCTCCTCTTGTAACAGTCTCATTTTTTACTGTCTTTCCATGCTGGGATTTCAGAGATGGCCTTCATGGTTGCTGGTTTTGGGTTTGCCTCACCGTGAAGACCAAGGCTACAAGGAGCAAGTGCTACTGGAGCAACTGGTGCCCAGGAGAGGGTCACTGCCTGAGTGACCCACTCTGGCCACCTGCTCTGCAGCCCAGCCAGCAAAACATGACTGATGCTTCTCCCTGTGCTCCTGTCTGCCTTCCCTATGGATCTGAAGAGACTCGGAGCAAAGGCACGAGCTCGCTGTGGGTGCTCCCTTTGGCAGCTCAGCTGGAACCATCTGGCAGAGAGACAGAGAAGGCATTGAGAAGCAATAAAATTTGAACAGTTTTTGCGGACTTGCCTGGAAAACTGGGAAAGTCTGACCTTACTGCTTGGGGCAGACGTTTGGACCTCTGTGCACTCTTCCTATAAAAAAAAAAGGGATTACCTCCTTCCCTTCCCGGACTGTTACAGCTAGGGTTGGATTAAAAACAGAATTCCCTTCCCCAAAGCCAATTCCACAGTTGCAAAACATGTTTTCATCCCAAAAATTGGGCAAAGAAAGCCTGTTTCAGATCCTTTTTTCCACTAAAAAAAAAAATTGTAAAATACTCTGTTGAAATGTTCCTTCTTTGATGAGTGAGATTTTCTACTTAAGTCCTCTGTATAAAATGACAGCAAAACATTGACCTCACTGAAATGAAATGCCACAATCACCCACTGATGGAAATTTTGACAGGATCAATAGGTTCCTGTGAAACTGCTCCATTTTGTTGAATCAGCAAATATAAATCAGAGCTAGTACAAAACTCTGACCTTATTGAAACATCCAGCCGTGTCAATTGCCCATCAAAAGTGTTAACAGATCAATAGATTCTTGCAAAACACTTCATCCTGCTGTTCCAACTGCTTTCCAACAAGCTGCAGATGGTTGGAGTCCCATCCTTGGGTCTCCCTCTCCCTGGTTACATGGGGGGCACAAGCAGAGCCAAGCTGGCTCTCAACAGTGTCACCTTCTCAGGTGGAGGCTTGGCCCCAGAGCCCACCACATCCCAGCCAGCCCCTTCCTCCAGCTGCCAACCACTTCACAATCAAAGCTCACAAGCTCTCTTTGTTCTCTGCTGCTTTATCTTCTCCACCAAATAAACGAGTAAGGGAAAAACCCAGGAATTCTAAAACTTCCCCTCAACTTCTGCTGACAGATTGAAGGAATTCTAAGATCCTGACTTGAGTTCAGGGAACACCCCACTTTCTGTGTGCTTCTTGTAAAGCCATCAGCCTGCAGGAAGCAGCTGTGAACTCTTGCTTGATCCCCTCTCAGGATGACTGCCTTTGGCCATGCTCCTCTTTAGGAATCTCCACGGAGCTGCTGCCCACATGACAGACCTGAGATGAGCCATCAGCATCCCTGCTGCAGGGCACAAAAGCACCTTGTGGCAGCTCTGCTGTCCCCACTCCATGTCCTGGGGCAGAGGACAGTGTGTCTAAGCCCTGACTAGACACGCTCAAGGCTTGCTTGCCTCCAGCACTCGCCAGAAGGGAAACCAGGAGGGTGCTCCAGCACCTCTGGCCAGACAAATCAGACCTGGAGGTTATGGTCAGTGGATAGAATAAAATAGACAGCCTTTGGGTTCACCAGTGAGTCATCACTCATTTGATACCAAAGCCCAAGATAAATCTTTTTTCCAGAGGTTGTTACTCCATGCCTAGACACATGTTTGTGGGGAAGCTTTAAACTTCGAAAAGGAAAATCAAGAACTGAGCTGGCTTCCAGACATCGCTGCAACAATGAAAAGCAACATCTCTGGTCATTACCTAATAGACTTCCCAAAGGCAGAAGTGATCTGCAGAACCAAATAGTGACACACAGCTGTGATTTCATCTTTGCCGTTTCTTCCTTGGGTCATTTTTTCCATTGGTTTTCAGTGCCGTACGAGGACTCAGTTTACCCATTTGCAACTCATTTCTGTATTTCCTCTGAAACCAAGCAGCAGCAAAGCTTTGAAGGACACAGTCAGTCTTGTGCCACAATTGAAAACTGAATTTTCTTCCATCTAATAGAAAGCTTCATGGCCAAACGAGATAAAAGGAGAAACAAGGAGCAAGATGCTGCAAGACCCACCCACACAAAAAGCAATCATTTCAACCCTCCAGGCCCTATAGAATCATGGCTTTGTTATCTCAAGATGAGGTTACTCTACTAAGTTCCACCACAGCAGGGACCCAGCCCAGTGGTCAAACCAAAACACCGGCGTTTTCAAGAACAGTTAAAAAAGCAACATTACACGGCAGAGAGAGAGAGAGATCTTATTTCCTGAAGATCACATCATCTCTCAGTCCGTCAGGGATTTCTGCTAAGACTGAAAGTTTTAGTGGTGGCTGTGTCCAAACACAACTTTTCTGGACTGGATTTCACTGTCACTGCTGTAACAACTTGGCTGCTCAACAGCCCTCCCCTGGGGTTCCAAGAAAAAGCTGTATTCACAGCCCCCCACACATGTGTTGTAGGAAAGTTCCTGCCCCCTCTTCTCCTAGAAGGAAATTCCTCTGCAACCCACCATGTTCTACCCAAGTCTCATCATTATGAGCCCTACTTTGGAATTAGGGACTCAATCCCATCGCCATCGTAAGCCCTTTGAAGATGAATTCTGGACCTGCCTTTACAGACCAGACCAAGAAACAGCTGTCTGCTCTGAACTTGAGGTATTACCCACAGCCTGAAACTCATCCCTGGCCTGTTCCTCAACTCCATGCTGCCAGGTGACACAGGGATGTAACACCAGGTACAGCAGCCACGCCAGGATGTGCTGGGGCTGCCACCACTACAGGCATCTCCCCAACTCTCCCAAGTGTCCCTACTCCTTTTTTTTTTTTTTTCTGGCAATTTTCCTTTACTTCCCTCCCCTCCATTCAACAACATATCACCATCACAGCCAGACTACCTACTCCCCTTGTCCTGCTTCTCCTTTTTAACACAGTGTCAGGAATTGCTGGTCCTTAAGAAAGGTCCTTAATTGCTAGTTCTTAAGAGAGGGAGAGGTGAGCTGAGGACATGGAGTACATGGCTGCCAATAGAACAAACCAGACTTACTTTCTGTCCAAAGGGAACATACTTGTCTCAGGGGGAGAAAAGGACATTAACCTGAATTTGTAAATACAGTTCCGGCTTTGGGGTTGGTTGGTTTTTTTTTTTCAGAAAGTCTTTTTATCTTTGTTGCCACATCCACTTGTCTAGACAGAGCAAAAACGTATCTCAGCTGAAAAGCTGGACTCATAAAAGCAAAGCAAATAATGAAAATTAAAAAACAAAACAAAACAAACCACTCAGCTTTGTAATTACCAGGATACCCACTCATCTCAACTTTTCAGCCACTTTGCTGTGACACAGGTCACCTCCCTTATTCTTGCGTTTGTACCTGGGTGCAAAGCACAAGGAAATGCAGTTGGAAGCCAAATACTCAAAGCACCATCTGGATGCCTGCCTTGTTTGTCTGCATGCCCTTTTTAAAAAAAGCCAGACAGATCTCAACAAGACATGGGCTTTGAGAAAAACAAAAAAAGGTGAAGTCTGCAATTCTGCAAGGAGGAGTAAAGATACACAAAACCACTATCATCTGACTAGAAGTGGAAGCCTTGTTTCCAGATAGATTTGGGGAATGCAAGTCTCATCTTTGCAAGATGCAGAGGTAGGATGGGAAGCCCACAAACCTACTGAGCATCCTCACACTGGATGATGTTTAGACTATGTCCTCCATGGAATTACACGGCTGCGTTTCCATGCCCACATCTACAGGAGGACACTCTAAGAGCTAGGTAGGCATTTGGGTGAGGAGAATGGGTAAAGTGCTGGAGAATTAAAGAAAAAGGTGTGTGTGTGTGAGGGATGAGAAAAGCTGCCCAGCCCTGCCCTGCCTGCAGGAGACAGGCAACAACAGGTAGCAGGGCAGGGGTAGGTGCCAGGCAAAGCCTGCCCTGCAGCCAGCGCCCAGGAGCCGCTCTCCCTTCAGGCAGAACCAAAAACGGGCCCGGGCACCCAGAACTCTGAGCAAGCCTCGACTCATCCTTGCTGCCACCCAGGCAAAATTAAAAACAAAGCGGAGAGAAGCAGAGCACCATGCAGCCCTACAGCTGAGCGGGCTGCGGGTACCCGGGCAGAGAGCCGTGCTCCTGGAGAAGCCAGGATTAGGATGGGGAGGATGGTAAGACGAGGAAGATATAGAAGGAGGTTGAGGAAGAAGGAGAAAAATGAGAGGAAGGTACAGCAAGATGAGAAGATGCAGGAGGCTAAGATGATGATGGAGAGAAGGAGGAGCAGGGCTCCCCGGCCCCGGCAGCAGCGTGCAACACTGCCGGGTCTGTCATCATCTTCCAGAGGCGGGAGGGCGGGGGGAGAAGGGGGGGCGGGGGGGCCTCACCTGACGAGGGCGAGGA